>JAPJBO010000564.1:0-150359 GCA_030068145.1 Diplonema papillatum
GCAAGGCCAGCAGCAGCAGCAAGGCAGCAGCAGAGCAAGGCAGCCGCGGCAAGGCAGCAAGGCAATGCAGCAGCAGAAGCCAAGACAGCAGCGGCAATGCAGCAGCAGCAAGGCAGAGCAGCAGCAGCAAGGCAGCAGCAGCAAGGAGCAAGCAGCAAGCAGGACAGCAGCAGCAAGGCAGCAATCAGCAAGGCAGCAGCGGCAAGGCAGCAGCAGCAAGGCAGCCAGAGCAAGACAGCAGCGGTTAAGCCAGGCAGGAGGAAGAGCACCAAAAGAAGGCAGCAGACAGAATAGGAGCTTTTGAATTCAAATAAACATAAACAGAAAATCAAAACACAGACGAAGTTTTGTTTGAAGCGCTTAAGAAGGAATCAGAGCTTGCAATGAAAGCAGTCTTTGCAAGCGACGGTCCTTGGACTGCAGTGTTTGGTTTTGCGAGAATTCCACAGCTTCTGAGAAAGGCAGCAGAGCAGCAGGAGCAAGAGTAGCAGCGAGAAGAGCAGCAAGAGGAGGAGCAAGGCAGCAGCAAGGCAGACAGCAACTTTCATTTCAAAGAAACCTAAACAGGAAATTAAAACACAGACGAAGTTTGCGAATCGGGGCTTCGATGAAAAATGCGAGCCTTTCCATTTCGAAGGGGGAGGGTCGTTTACTGCAGCGTTTGGTTTTGAGAGAGTTTCACAGCTTCGATGAAAGGCAACAAGAGAAGCAGGAGCAAGAGCAGCACCAGCACCAAACACAGGAACAACAGGAGCAGCTAGATGAGCAGCAGCAAGGCAGCAAAAACCCCATCGAAGTCAAGAGAAGGTTGCTTTAAGCCTTTTGTCCACACTTTTCTTCTTATTTTAAAGAAATGAATGTAAAGAAATGAAAAGATGTCCCAGTGCTGGCATGGCAGGCCCCTTTTGGCCCAAAGAACAGGTAGCCACCGTTGTCAGCACATGGGGTTTCCACTCATTCGCATTTTTTTTTGTTGTTCAGCAGAAACATCAGCAAGACTGAAGCACCAGCAGGGGGAGAAGGAGCAGAAGCAGCAGCAGCAGCAGCAGCAGAAGCAGCAGCAGCAGCTAGCAGCAGAAGCAGCACAGCATCAGCAGAACCAAACCAGGAACCCAAAACATTGGGAGGAAGGATGGGGGAGGGGAAAATGGCTATTGGTTGTCTCTTGTGTGCGTGCTTTGTCCTATCTTTGAAGGGTTGAAAGGAAGCTGCACTTTGCAACGCGGGAGTACCTGTCGAGCCAGTCAGCAAGATCAACCCGTGTCACTATGCCAGCATTTTGGATCAGATGCGAGCCCCTCCATAGGCTTTGTTGAGCGTCCTTGACGTTCATGCTTTGAGCAACTCCTGCAGGCAGTTCCTCGCAACTGGCCGAAAAAACTTTGTCTCACGACATTGTATGTGGCTAACCGCAGTGGAAACAAAACAGGAGGAAGCAAACCTTTCGAGGTCTGCGTGTTCATAGTTCTGATGATCCCTAATCGGTGGAAGTTTTGGGCAGATTAGAGACAGACAAAGCACACGCATAGCAACAATCTTTGGCACGGGGACTGTGATACTTGGGTATATTTTTCGAATTTTCAAGTTTTGGAAAAAAATATTATGAGCACCAGGCAGCACCAGCAGGAGGCACACACCAGCCAGCACCAGCAGCAGCACCAACGGCAGGCAGCACCAACGGCAGGCAGCACACGCAGGCACCAGCAGGAAGCACATAGCAGGCAGCGCAGTACCAGCAGACACCCACCCAGGCCAGCACCCAGCAAGTCAGCACCAGCAAGTCAGCACCAGCAAGTCAGCACCAGCAAGTCAGCACCAGCAAGTCAGCAGCCAGCAAGCCAGCCAACAAAAAGCCTTGAGTGAGAGACAAGCCCCTAGACACACAGGACTCCCACCACTCATCCTTTTGCTTCCCATTCTGCGCGTTCTTTGGGGGTCCTGTGTTGCCAAGCCTGATTGCAAGAGATAGAGGGGGGCACACCTCCTGCAAACCCGGGCAAACCTGACCTGTGGAATTGGATGCTGCCAAAAAATGGCTGGTTTGCGGGTCTGGTTCATAGGAAAACCAATAGAAACTGGATTCTGAATTTTGAGTTTTTCAGAATTTTTTTTTGACAAAGGTGAAATTTTTGCTTGGAATTTTTCATTGTGACGGACAGACGGAAGGACAAGCCACATAATTATATAGTAACCTGACCTGTGGAATTGGATGCTGCCAAAAAATGGCTGGTTTGCGGGTCTGGTTCATAGGAAAACCAATAGAAACTGGATTCTGAATTTTCAGTTTTTCAGAATTTTTTTTTGACAAAGGTGAAATTTTTGCTTGGAATTTTTCATTGTGACGGGACGGACGGACAAGCCACATAATTATATAGTAACCTGACCTGTGGAATTGGATGCTGCCAAAAAATGGCTGGTTTGCGGGTCTGGTTCATAGGAAAACCAATAGAAACTGGATTCTGAATTTTCAGTTTTTCAGAATTTTTTTTTGACAAAGGTGAAATTTTTGCTTGGAATTTTTCATTGTGACGGACAGACGGACGGACAAGCCACATAATTATATAGTAACCTGACCTGTGGAATTGGATGCTGCCAAAAAATGGCTGGTTTGCGGGTCTGGTTCATAGGAAAACCAATAGAAACTGGATTCTGAATTTTCAGTTTTTCAGAATTTTTTTTTGACAAAGGTGAAATTTTTGCTTGGAATTTTTCATTGTGACGGGACGGACGGACAAGCCACATAATTATATAGTAACCTGACCTGTGGAATTGGATGCTGCCAAAAAATGGCTGGTTTGCGGGTCTGGTTCATAGGAAAACCAATAGAAACTGGATTCTGAATTTTCAGTTTTTCAGAATTTTTTTTTGACAAAGGTGAAATTTTTGCTTGGAATTTTTCATTGTGACGGGACGGACGGACAAGCCACATAATTATATAGTAACCTGACCTGTGGAATTGGATGCTGCCAAAAAATGGCTGGTTTGCGGGTCTGGTTCATAGGAAAACCAATAGAAACTGGATTCTGAATTTTCAGTTTTTCAGAATTTTTTTTTGACAAAGGTGAAATTTTTGCTTGGAATTTTTCATTGTGACGGGACGGACGGACAAGCCACATAATTATATAGTAACCTGACCTGTGGAATTGGATGCTGCCAAAAAATGGCTGGTTTGCGGGTCTGGTTCATAGGAAAACCATTAGAAACTGGATTCTGAATTTTTAGTTTTTCATTTTTTTTTGACAAAGGTGAAATTTTTGCTTGGAATTTTTCATTTTGACGGTACGGACGGACAAGCCACATAAATATATATATGGTAACCTGACCTGTGGAATTTGATGCTGCCAAAAAATGGCTGGTTTGCGGGTCTGGTTCATAGGAAAACCAATAGAAACTGGATTCTGAATTTTCAGTTTTTCAGAATTTTTTTTTGACAAAGGTGAAATTTTTGCTTGGAATTTTTCATTGTGACGGGACGGACGGACAAGCCACATAATTAATATAGTAAACTGACCTGTGGAATTGGATGCTGCCAAAAAATGGCTGGTTTGCGGGTCTGGTTCATAGGAAAACCAATGGAAACTGGATTCTGAATTTTCAGTTTTTCAGAATTTTTTTTTGACAAAGGTGAAATTTTTGCTTGGAATTTTTCATTGTGACGGACAGACGGACGGACAAGCCACATAATTATATAGTAACCTGACCTGTGGAATTGGATGCTGCCAAAAAATGGCTGGTTTGCGGGTCTGGTTCGTAGGAAAACCAATAGAAACTGGATTCTGAATTTTCAGTTTTTCAGATTTTTTTTTTGACAAAGGTGAAATTTTTGCTTGGAATTTTTCATTGTGACGGGACGGACGGACAAGCCACATAATTATATAGTAACCTGACCTGTGGAACTGGATGCTGCCAAAAAATGGCTGGTTTGCGGGTCTGGTTCATAGGAAAACCAATAGAAACTGGATTCTGAATTTTCAGTTTTTCAGAATTTTTTTTTGACAAAGGTGAAATTTTTGCTTGGAATTTTTCATTGTGACGGGACGGACGGACAAGCCACATAATTATATAGTAACCCGCAAACCCGGGGGGGCCCCCCAGACTGGTCCGTTACCATCCTCGTCTTTAGGGAGGATGAGCCGCGCGTTGCCAAAGTGCGTAGGGGAATCCAACTCGCCACTGGAACCCCTACGGGAGGGGGCGTCAGGACTGGCCAAGTCCCGCATGGAGGTTGGCCTCTCCATGTGAGTCCACGGGTGATTCCCGCTCCTTAAACGACTAATCCTGAGTTAAGGTTTTTTAGTGGGTAAATCCCGCCAGAAAAAGCGGCAGTCCCACACTCGCAAGTTTGGTCCGGCTTGTGGACAGTGCGTAAGGCATTTTTCCCCTCAGTTACCAAAAAAAAAAAAAAAAAATGGCTGGTTTGCGGGTCTGGTTCATAGGAAAACCAATAGAAACTGGATTCTGAATTTTGAGTTTTTCAGAATTTTTTTTTGACAAAGGTGAAATTTTTGCTTGGAATTTTTCATTGTGACGAACAGACAGACAGACAGACAGACAGACGATGGCCAGTGCTGACGAGGTCAGCTCATGTCCTGTGCGTGAGGGACCAAAAATGAGCCCACCAACCCCCACTGCTGGCATGCTCCCCCCCAGGCCCCCAACTACAACCCAAGAGTCATTTTCCCCCCCACCCATCACTTTCCTTTTCGGTATGTTTTGTTTTTCCTCCTCCCCTTGGCACCCCGTTACTCCCTCCCATGGTCCGTTCTACTCCCACTCTCTCTCCCTCACTCTCTCACTCTCTCTCTTGCACCCACTCTCGCCATCTCACTCACACACTATTTTGTTTGTGTCCCTTCTGGAAAGGGGAGAAAAAAAGAGGGCTTCAATTCCCTCTCTTTATTTTTTGGTTGTCCCTCCTCTTCCTCCTCCTCCTCGCTCCCCTATTTTTCCGTTTCTTTTTATGCACGGAATGCCCTTCCTCTTATTTATATATCTCTCTTTTCCAGCCAAGGTATGCCGTGTTTTTCAGAATGTTTACCATTTCCCCCCCCACCACCTTCAAAACGCGAATACACAAACAGGCCAATACGCAAGGGAAAAAAAAAAAAGAGAACACAAAAATGCAAGGTCATGTGGGCGGCTCGCCACCACAGGACGAAAAGGGCAGGTGGTACGCCACCAAAACCAAAACAGCCCCCAGTAAAATAGAGTAAGGCGGACATGCTTGTGTATTCGTGGTGGAATTTTCCTCTTTTCCCGTTTGGTTTCCGCGCCCATGAAAATGGAACCCCCATGAGCGCGTTACGGGGTCCCAAGTGCCGGGTGGAGCGGCGTAACAAAAAAAAAAAAAAAAAAAAAAAAAACTTCTTTAGGGAGGATGAGCCGCGCGTTGCCGAAGTGCGTAGGGGAATCCAACTCGCCACTGGAACCCCTACGGGAGGGGGCGTCAGGACTGGCCAAGTCCCGCATGGAGGTTGGCCTCTCCATGTGAGTCCACGGGTGATTCCCGCTCCTTAAACGACTAATCCTGAGTTAAGGTTTTTTAGTGGGTAAATCCCGCCAGAAAAAGCGGCAGTCCCACACTCGCAAGTTTGGTCCGGCTTGTGGTCAGTGCGTAAGGCATTTTTCCCCTCAGTTAGGGAAGGTGTAAAAAACATTTTGGTAAACACTGTTTACCGATTTTTCAGAAAAGGGGGGGGGGGGTCGGTAAACATTCACTGTACTGTGGGTCGGGCCTGGCGTGTCGCTCTCTATAGTGCGTCTTCGTCACAACCACGTAGCCTGTTTGAGGCGGGGGGGCCTCCAAGCGAACACTTTTGAAGCCGGACAACCTGCATACGTCTGTTTTTCAGTGGGGACAACCTCCGAACCTTGGCCTTGGACGTGCGGTAACAACGTCCCAACATTGGATAGGTAGGATTTAGAGGTTGTCCCATCTCGAAAACAAGGTTTTAGAGGTTGTCCCACTTCGAAAACAAACCTTTAGAGGTTCTCCCACCTCGAAAACAAACTTTTAGAGGTTGTCCCACCTCGAAAACAAACTTTTAGAGGTTGTCCCACCTCGAAAGCAAGCTTTAAGAGGTTGTCCCACCTCGAAAACAAGCTTTAAGAGGTTGTCCCACCTCGAAAGCAAGCTTTTAGAGGTTGTCCCACCTCGAAAACAAACTTTTAGAGGTTGTCCCACTTCGAAAACAAGCTTTTAGAGGTTGTCCCACCTCGAAAACAAGCTTTTAGAGGTTGTCCCACCACGAAAACAAGCTTTTAGAGGTTGTCCCACTTCGAAAACAAGCTTTTAGAGGTTGTCCCACTTCGAAAACAAACTTTTAGAGGTTGTCCCACCTCGAAAACAAGCTTTTAGAGGTTGTCCCACCACGAAAACAAGCTTTTAGAGGTTGTCCCACTTCGAAAACAAGCTTTTAGAGGTTGTCCCACCTCGAAAGCAAGCTTTTAGAGGTTGTCCCACCTCGAAAACAAACTTTTAGAGGTTGTCCCACTTCGAAAACAAGCTTTTAGAGGTTGTCCCACCTCGAAAACAAGCTTTTAGAGGTTGTCCCACCACGAAAACAAGCTTTTAGAGGTTGTCCCACTTCGAAAACAAGCTTTTAGAGGTTGTCCCACTTCGAAAACAAACTTTTAGAGGTTGTCCCACCTCGAAAACAAGCTTTTAGAGGTTGTCCCACCACGAAAACAAGCTTTTAGAGGTTGTCCCACTTCGAAAACAAGCTTTTAGAGGTTGTCCCACTTCGAAAACAAACTTTTAGAGGTTGTCCCACCTCGAAAACAAGCTTTTAGAGGTTGTCCCACTTCGAAAACAAACTTTTAGAGGTTGTCCCACCTCGAAAACAAACTTTTAGAGGTTGTCCCACCTCGAAAACAAGCTTTTAGAGGTTGTCCCACCTCGAAAGCAAGCTTTTAGAGGTTGTCCCACCTCGAAAACAAACTTTTAGAGGTTGTCCCACCTCGAAAACAAACTTTTAGAGGTTGTCCCACCGCGAATACAAGCTTTATACGTAGGGCATAACAAATACACACCAGGATTCCTCTGCTGACTGGCGTGGAGACCCCTTTTTCTCCCCATGCGGGAGTAGGTGGCCGGCGAAGAATTTGCTGCGGTGGGACACTCACTATCCGAGGTGGGGCACGCTGCAAACCTAATCGTTCGAGGTGGGGCAACCTTCAACCATTGTTTTTCGAGATGGGACAACCTGCAAATCTTTGTTTCCTTGACGGGACAACCTTAAAAAAGATGTGGCAACCCACCAACCATTTTCTACGAACCTTAGTTTGGTAGTTGGTGCAACGTGCTAACACTTGTTTCCTAGAGCCGTTTCCCATGGGACGACCTGCATACTTCAGTAGTTATTGAGCTCGGACAAAACTTCGAACTTGCACGTGGAATTGGCAATTCGTAGGGCTGGACATGCCGACATTCCCGGGCCGCAATTTTCTGCGAAGCTCAACTTGGAGGTGTGCCGTAATTGGATGCATAGCACACCTGCACACGCAGAGTGTTGCTATGCTGCTGATAAAAGGGGGGAAACATAGCTTCACGTACTGGTACGATGAGGCAACGCCTGGAATAGCCGCGAATCGTCAGGAGGCGAGGAGAAACAAAGTAGGAACCCCCAAAGTCCAGGATGAAATCAAATCAAATCAACTATTGCCAGCCACGTTTTCTTGGTTCGTTTGAAGACCAAACATGTCTTCGTTGCTGTATTGGAAGAGCGAGCCCCCTTTCAACACGCGCTCAAGGGAAATGAGCCCTTTCTCGCGCAAACCATTCAGAGTATGCGCAACGTCATCTGTTTCTATGACGTAAAAGTGATTGTGGCAAGCGCCAATGA
This sequence comes from Diplonema papillatum, assembly GCA_030068145.1. Classification (NCBI taxonomy): domain Eukaryota; phylum Euglenozoa; class Diplonemea; order Diplonemida; family Diplonemidae; genus Diplonema; species Diplonema papillatum. Next base: position 7,845 of record JAPJBO010000564.1, read on the forward strand.
CGTATGTCGCACATGGCTCGGAGACTTCGTATGTCACAAGCGTGCCTTTGTGCCTCGGATACTCCGACGGAACTGTTAAGACGTGCAGTCTGAGGTCGTAGTTCCAGACAACAATCGCCAACAGCAACTCGTCAACGTATCTCCCGTTGACCGCCATATTCTCTCTCCAAACACGGAGCCGGTCTTCGACAGGTCTTTGCAGCCAACCGGCCAAATCAGTCCCAGGGACGAACTCTGGGAGCTCATCAGTCAACTTTCGACATGTCTTCACCACTGCCGAATGCCGACAGGTGAGGCAACAGGTTCTTCTGTGCTCCGCGAAACTTGGATTCGAGCGTTTACCTACGAACCTTCGACCGAAAGGACATATCTAGTCCGCGACATGGAAACTTTCTGTCGGTCGTTGTTTGGTTCATCGAAGTTTGTTTTCGAAGTGGGACAACCTCTGAAAGTTTGTTTTCGAGGTGGGACAACCTCTAAAAGCCTGTTTTCGAAGTGGGACAACCTCTAAAAGTTTGTTTTTGAAGTGGGACAACCTCTAAAAGCTTGTTTTCGAGGTGGGACAACCTCTAAAAGTTTGTTTTCGAAGTGGGACAACCTCTAAAAGCTTGTTTTCGAAGTGGGACAACCTCTAAAAGCTTGTTTTCGAGGTGGGACAACCTCTAAAAGCTTTTTTTCGAGGTGGGACAACCTCTAAAAGCTTGTTTTCGAAGTGGGACAACCTCTAAAAGCCTGTTTTCGAAGTGGGACAACCTCTAAAAGCTTGTTTTCGTGGTGGGACAACCTCTAAAAGTTTGTTTTCGAAGTGGGACAACCTCTAAAAGCTTGTTTTCGAGGTGGGACAACCTCTAAAAGCCTGTTTTCGAAGTGGGACAACCTCTAAAAGTTTGTTTTCGAAGTGGGACAACCTCTAAAAGTTTGTTTTCGAAGTGGGACAACCTCTAAAAGCTTGTTTTCGAGGTGGGACAACCTCTAAAAGTTTGTTTTCGAAGTGGGACAACCTCTAAAAGCTTGTTTTCGAGGTGGGACAACCTCTAAAAGCTTGTTTTCGAAGTGGGACAACCTCTAAAAGCTTGTTTTCGAGGTGGGACAACCTCTAAAAGTTTGTTTTCGAAGTGGGACAACCTCTAAAAGCTTGTTTTCGAAGTGGGACAACCTCTAAAAGCTTGTTTTCGAAGTGGGACAACCTCTAAAAGCTTGTTTTCGAAGTGGGACAACCTCTAAAAGCTTGTTTTCGAGGTGGGACAACCTCTAAAAGCTTGTTTTCGAGGTGGGACAACCTCTAAAAGTTTGTTTTCGAAGTGGGACAACCTCTAAAAGCTTGTTTTCGAGGTGGGACAACCTCTAAAAGCTTGTTTTCGAGGTGGGACAACCTCTAAAAGCTTGTTTTCGAGGTGGGACAACCTCTAAAAGTTTGTTTTCGAAGTGGGACAACCTCTAAAAGCTTGTTTTCGAGGTGGGACAACCTCTAAAAGCTTGTTTTCGAAGTGGGACAACCTCTAAAAGTTTGTTTTCGAAGTGGGACAACCTCTAAAAGTTTGTTTTCGAAGTGGGACAACCTCTAAAAGCTTGTTTTCGAGGTGGGACAACCTCTAAAAGTTTGTTTTCGAAGTGGGACAACCTCTAAAAGCTTGTTTTCGAGGTGGGACAACCTCTAAAAGCTTGTTTTCGAAGTGGGACAACCTCTAAAAGCTTGTTTTCGAAGTGGGACAACCTCTAAAAGCTTGTTTTCGAGGTGGGACAACCTCTAAAAGTTTGTTTTCGAAGTGGGACAACCTCTAAAAGCTTGTTTTCGAAGTGGGACAACCTCTAAAAGCTTGTTTTCGAAGTGGGACAACCTCTAAAAGCTTGTTTTCGAAGTGGGACAACCTCTAAAAGCTTGTTTTCGAGGTGGGACAACCTCTAAAAGCTTGTTTTCGAAGTGGGACAACCTCTAAAAGCTTGTTTTCGAAGTGGGACAACCTCTAAAAGCTTGTTTTCGAGGTGGGACAACCTCTAAAAGTTTGTTTTCGAAGTGGGACAACCTCTAAAAGCTTGTTTTCGAGGTGGGACAACCTCTAAAAGCTTGTTTTCGAAGTGGGACAACCTCTAAAAGTTTGTTTTCGAAGTGGGACAACCTCTAAAAGTTTGTTTTCGAAGTGGGACAACCTCTAAAAGCTTGTTTTCGAGGTGGGACAACCTCTAAAAGTTTGTTTTCGAAGTGGGACAACCTCTAAAAGCTTGTTTTCGAAGTGGGACAACCTCTAAAAGCTTGTTTTCGAAGTGGGACAACCTCTAAAAGCTTGTTTTCGAAGTGGGACAACCTCTAAAAGCTTGTTTTCGAAGTGGGACAACCTCTAAAAGCTTGTTTTCGAAGTGGGACAACCTCTAAAAGCTTGTTTTCGAAGTGGGACAACCTCTAAAAGCTTGTTTTCGAGGTGGGACAACCTCTAAAAGCTTGTTTTCGAAGTGGGACAACCTCTAAAAGCTTGTTTTCGAAGTGGGACAACCTCTAAAAGCTTGTTTTCGAAGTGGGACAACCTCTAAAAGCTTGTTTTCGAAGTGGGACAACCTCTAAAAGCTTGTTTTCGAGGTGGGACAACCTCTAAAAGTTTGTTTTCGAGGTGGGACAACCTCTAAAAGCTTGTTTTCGAGGTGGGACAACCTCTAAAAGTTTGTTTTCGAGGTGGGACAACCTCTAAAAGTTTGTTTTCGAGGTGGGACAACCTCTAAAAGCTTGTTTTCGAGGTGGGACAACCTCTAAAAGCCTGTTTTCGAGGTGGGACAACCTCTAAACGTTTGTTTTCGAAGTGGGACAACCTCTAAAAGCTTGCTTTCGAGGTGGGACAACCTCTAAAAGCCTGTTTTCGAGGTGGGACAACCTCTAAAAGTTGGTTTTCGAAGTGGGACAATTTCTAAAACCTTGTTTTTGAAGTGGGACAACCTCTGAATCCTGTCTTCCTTCTTCTTTTTTGCACCAGTGTGATGTACTTTCCTGTGCTCCTTTTGGTCTTTCTGAGCCCAAAACGCCTCAAAAAAAATTTCGCGCCTGCGGCGCGCTCTATCTCAGTCTACCTGGTAGTACCAGTGGGTCAGGTGAAAAACCGTGCCGTGCGCGGCAAACTATGCCGTGCGGCCAAGAGGGGGGGGGGGGGTCGGTAAACAATGTTTACCAAAATGTTTTTTACACCTTCCCATACACAATACACAATACACAATACACAATACACAATACACAATACACAATACACAATACACAATACACAATACACAATACACAATACACAATACACATCTCGCGTCGCACATTTGGCATCATCAAATGAAATGCGCACCTCCTCGGAAAGCTGCCTTCCCAACTGGTTGTACAACAGGACCTGGTCTGCAGGGTCCATGCGAGAGAAACAATACGAGAACATCGACGTCGCGGCGCAGATGCCACCCTTCTCGAGCACGAAGTTCGAGACGTAGCAGTACACGAACAGCGGCATCAGGATCTGGCAGTCCATCCTGTCCACGACGCCTCCGTGCCCGGGGATCAGGTCCCCGTACACATCGCACTCAATATTACACAATACACATTGCATATTGCAATTTACACATTACACTTACAATACACAATACACAATACACAATACACAATACACAATACACAATACACAATACACAATACACAATACACAATACACAATACACAATACACAATACACAATACACAATACACAATACACAATACACAATACACAATACACAATACACAATACACAATACACAATACACAATACACAATACACAATACACAATACACAATACACAATACACAATACACAATACACAATACACAATACACAATACACAATACACAATACACAATACACAATACACAATACACAATACACAATACACAATACACAATACACAATACACAATACACAATACACAATACACAATACACAATACACAATACACAATACACAATACACAATACACAATACACAATACACAATACACAATACACAATACACAATACACAATACACAATACACAATACACAATACACAATACACAATACACAATACACAATACACAATACACAATACACAATACACAATACACAATACACAATACACAATACACAATACACAATACACAATACACAATACACAATACACAATACACAATACACAATACACAATACACAATACACAATACACAATACACAATACACAATACACAATACACAATACACAATACACAATACACAATACACAATACACAATACACAATACACAATACACAATACACAATACACAATACACAATACACAATACACAATACACAATACACAATACACAATACACAATACACAATACACAATACACAATACACAATACACAATACACAATACACAATACACAATACACAATACACAATACACAATACACAATACACAATACACAATACACAATACACAATACACAATACACAATACACAATACACAATACACAATACACAATACACAATACACAATACACAATACACAATACACAATACACAATACACAATACACAATACACAATACACAATACACAATACACAATACACAATACACAATACACAATACACAATACACAATACACAATACACAATACACAATACACAATACACAATACACAATACACAATACACAATACACAATACACAATACACAATACACAATACACAATACACAATACACAATACACAATACACAATACACAATACACAATACACAATACACAATACACAATACACAATACACAATACACAATACACAATACACAATACACAATACACAATACACAATACACAATACACAATACACAATACACAATACACAATACACAATACACAATACACAATACACAATACACAATACACAATACACAATACACAATACACAATACACAATACACAATACACAATACACAATACACAATACACAATACACAATACACAATACACAATACACAATACACAATACACAATACACAATACACAATACACAATACACAATACACAATACACAATACACAATACACAATACACAATACACAATACACAATACACAATACACAATACACAATACACAATACACAATACACAATACACAATACACAATACACAATACACAATACACAATACACAATACACAATACACAATACACAATACACAATACACAATACACAATACACAATACACAATACACAATACACATCACGCGTCGCACATTTGGCATCATCAAAATGAAATGCGCACCTCCTCGGAAAGCTGCCTTCCCAACTGGTTGTACAACAGGACCTGGTCTGCAGGGTCCATGCGAGAGAAACAATACGAGAACATCGACGTCGCGGCGCAGATGCCACCCTTCTCGAGCACGAAGTTCGAGACGTAGCAGTACACGAACAGCGCCATCAGGATCTGGCAGTCCATCCTGTCCACGACGCCTCCGTGCCCGGGGATCAGGTCCCCGAAGTCCTTCAGGTTGAAGGCCCGCTTCAGCCCGGACGCGAAGAACCCGCCGAACGGCGCGCCGAGGCTCGCGAACGCTGCGAACGCGATGCCGTGCAGCTGCACCGGCTTCACCATGAAAGCCTCGCCGAGGTACCCCTGCAGAAACTCGGGGACTGCGTAAGACTGCAGGAGGAACGTCGAACTGACCTCGCAATCGATCGGCTGCAGGAAGTGCACCTTCGGGCAGACGAACCGCTTGCTGCTGGAGAGGAAGTCCGAGAACCAAAAAGCCCACAGCGTCGTGAAGAACCACGCGCCGAGGAACCCCTCCCAGGTTTTCTTCGGCGAGAGCGTCGGGATGAGGGGCACTTTGCCGAACAGCTTGCCACATGCGAATGCCCAGGAGTCGTTGTTGATGACGCATGATACCGGGAGAGTGAACCAAAGCATGGCCTCCATCATCGTGAAGTAGAAGAGCGACGACATCAGCGAGAAGGCGAAGAGTCCCATGTGGAGCCACCCGAACTGGCTGAACTGGTACCGGAAAAAGACCTGCTTGAGGGGCCGCTGGTGACCGCTGGGCTTCTTCGACTCGCCCACCCTCGTGATGCGGAGCTTCCCGATCACGCTCTTCAACGGCTCCATCGGCTTCAGGCTCAGCACGAACGCGATCAGCCCCACCATGTAGAAGCAGAAGGCCGCGAAGGTCAGGTGCTTGAGGTACTGTTCCAAGAACGGCCAGGTTTTCACCAGCGGCACGCGGAGCGCGGTTGCGATGGTAAACGCGCAGCAGACGAAGAACATGAACCACGGGAGGTTGTGGAAGCCGGGCAATTCGTTTTCGATGTTTTTCTTCTGGCTGATGCGCATGACCTCGCGGAACATCAGGATCTGGCACGTGAACACCAAAACGATGCCGAGGGTCTGCCCCACGTGCTGCGTCAGGACGAACATCACGCCCGTCAGGACTGTGAACACAGTCCGCATCAACAAGTCGCTGCCGCTCTTCTTCTTCTGCGGCGCGGGGCTCGTCGAACTCGACATCGACTCGCCCGGCCCCAAAAAGTCGCTGTCGCAGTCGCTGGAGCTCGTTCGCAGCGCGCCGTCGTCGCTGATGTACGGCTGCTGCTCCTCCGCGGAGCCAGGCTTCCGGTTGAGCATCGCTCCTACCCCCCCACCTTTCCTTCTCCCTGCCTGACCCACAGTTGTGTTCTTCGTGGCTATAAAGGATTGGCAGATTTCTTCTTTAGCCCTAAGGTATTTTCGACTTTCTCTTATATCCTAACTAGGAAACTAAGGGAAAATAGCTAGGGATATAAGAGAAAACAACTAGGGATGTAAGAGAACCTATTAGGGATATTCTCTTATCTCTTATTCCCTAATGCCATTCCCTTATATCCCTAATTAGGGATATAAGGGAAACCCTTTTCAACCCTAGGGATATAAGGTATTTACACCTAAAGGATTTGCCGAAATTCGTGGCTATAAAGGATTTGCCGAGAATGACCGCAAAAAGTAAGGGGCCCAGTCGTGAAAAAGAAGTACGTGCGCTCGGCTAAAGGCCAGCGCGGGGCTCGTCGAACTCGACATCGACTTGCCGGCCCCAAAAAGTCGCTGTCGCAGTCGCTGGAGCTCGTTCGCAGCGCGCCGTCGTCGCTGATGTACGGCTGCTGCTCCTCCGCGGAGCCAGGCTTCCGGTTGAGCATCGCTCCTACCCCCCCACCTTTCCTTCTCCCTGCCTGACCCACAGTTGTGTTCTTCGTGGCTATAAAGGATTGGCAGATTTCTTCTTTAGCCCTAAGGTATTTTCGACTTTCTCTTATATCCTAACTAGGGAATTAAGGGAAAATAGCTAGGGATATAAGAGAAAACAACTAGGGATGTAAGAGAACCTATTAGGGATATTCTCTTATCTCTTATTCCCTAATGCCATTCCCTTATATCCCTAATTAGGGATATAAGGGAAACCCTTTTCAACCCTAGGGATATAAGGTATTTACACCTAAAGGATTTGCCGAAATTCGTGGCTATAAAGGATTTGCCGAGAATGACCGCAAAAAGTAAGGGGCCCAGTCGTGAAAAAGAAGTACGTGCGCTCGGCTAATGGCCAGCGCGGGGCTCGTCGAACTCGACATCGACTCGCCCGGCCCCAAAAAGTCGCTGTCGCAGTCGCTGGAGCTCGTTCGCAGCGCGCCGTCGTCGCTGATGTACGGCTGCTGCTCCTCCGCTGAGCCAGGCTTCCGGTTGAGCATAGCTCCTACCCCCCCACCTTTCCTTCTCCCTGCCTGACCCACAGTTGTGTTCTTCGTGGCTATAAAGGATTTGCCGAAGAATGACCGCAAAAAGTAAGGGCCCCAGTCGTGAAAAAAGAAGTACACAAATAAACAACTGTAAAAAGAAAATGACGTAAAATGACGAGCCCGCCACAATAATGTGCCCTGGACAAACTTTCATCTGGGTTGCGGGCGTGAGAACATGGGGGTGCTTGTTCTAGACTGTCTCTCGATGCTTGTCTTCGCATGACCTCGCGGAACATCAGGATCTAGCACGTGAACACGAAAACGATGCCGAGGGTCTGCCCCACGTGCTGCGTCAGGACGAACATCACGCCCGTCAGGACTGTGAACACAGTCCGCATCAACAAGTCGCTGCCGCTCTTCTTCTTCTGCGGCGCGGGGCTCGTCGAACTCGAGGACTAGACTCTGTCGCAGTCGCTGGGCAGCAGGACACTTCGTCCAGGTGGGTAGCGTCACCTCCCCGATGCGAGCTGATTGCGGGTTGGATACGGGACTGCACCTTCGTACCACCGACACCCTCTCTGGGTGCTTCCAGGTAACGTCAATCGGGGGCTTGAAAGATGATGATTAACCACTTAAGGACGGAGGGGGGCAGGGTTAGTTTGGGGAAAGGGGTGGCTCTATGGCGAATCTCAGGTATCCGTTGGAGCTTCGGAGCAGGATTTCTGCCCGGGTGAAGGACGCATTTCAAAGATGTCGGATCTTTCCGATACAGCAAACAGCGACCACTTTCGACCATTATTTTGCCTCTCGCCCGCGAACGTGACACCCGCGAACTTTCGTGAGTTAACTACCACTACAGTGGTGGTTCGTCCGGAAGTTAATATCAACAGCGCGCACCACGCGGCGTTGACTGTGGCTGGTCTTCGTAAGGGATGCCTTGATGTTACTTTGATCAAACCTAACTAATCTGGAACTGTCGCAGTCGCTTGAGCTCGTTCGCAGCGCGCCGCCGTCGCTAAATCGTGTCCGTGGGACGCACATGGAAAGGTAGCCTTTTTTTTTTTTTTTTTTTGGTCACGAATAATAGGCGAAAGCAACCCGGTAATTTCTTCTTTTTTTGGGCGGGTGAGTGGAGTCCAGCTCTAGAGAAAACTGAAGCCCGGATAAAGAATAAAAGCGCTTGAAAGAAAACAGAGGAAGTGAAAGCACAAGGTTTTACGAATAGTTAAGTACTCGGCAACGACACGGTATCGGGGGACGCCGTGCCAATGACCAACCAGGCCAATAACCATGCCAATGACTAAAACCGGCTGCACGGGATGTCGTTCCTTTGCTTGTGCGTACGCGTGCAGTTCCTGTTTTGATAGATACACCACACTACGCTGCCAACTGTCGTTTTCAATATTGACAAATGTGTTTGCTAAAGAGGGGGCGACGTGTGATCAAGCCGTTAACCATGGGGGTGCCCTGTGACACGCACAGGTATTTTTTTGCGTTTATTGTGGTTTAGCGATTCGGTGTTTTAGGGTCTCCGGTTGACCATTGAGGCTGTGAGGCGGATAGTATGAGGGTAGTAGGTATGATTATACACTTTAACTACGGCTAGCCAAGTTTGTAAGTGTTGCGACCGACACCAAGAATAATTTTAGTTGGATTTTATGGATTAACTACGTGTGGAAAGAGTGACTGTTGGCACTCTGTTGAGTTCCCTCGTAGCACGAGTAAGGGCTGGCACGGAAGGATACGTACTTCAGAATGGAGCGGCCGCCGTGAGCACAGCCCGCCAGCGAATGGCTGGCATAGGGGATGCAGCGGCTGCGGCAAGCGTGACGTGTACTCTCCAAAAGAAAAACAAAGGAAATAAGCCGAAGCAGAAGAAGAGAAAGAGGCGAACGGAGGGGCGCGACAAGAACACTCATGCAGGGAGGGGTGGCATGACGGCGCCACCCCGGCAACGCGCATTCGCTGGCTTGCGCTTGGTCGGGATGTTACACCGGAAAGGCACTATGGCGACATGGTGAGGTGAGTGTGCTTGTGGCCCGAACGGTCGCTTGCAGACAAGCAGAGGTTAGGCGGGGTCGGAACTGGGGAACTTTTTTTTTTATTGTTGGTGACCTCTGTGCGCGCGAACAGCCGGCTTGCCGGCTGATTAAAATTCGAGCCCTTTTTTACCGGCAGACTCGCACAAAATCAGCCCGGTTTTCAACAGTGTAAGCTTTGGCTATGCCGCTCAATCAGCTTGATGCACCGGCTGTTGTCGTAAACCCTTTCTGATCGGCAGACCTTCCAAAATATCAGCCGGCTGATTATCAGCCGGTCAGTTTTTCAAGAACTTTTTTTCCGGCTGAAATCAGCCGCGCGAACACTGGGTGTGACCGGGTCCAGGGGTTAAGTTAGGTAAGGGTAGGTAAAGCTCTATTCCCGGGTTTCTCGGTTGTTGCCTTGAGATCCGCTAGCTCTCCCAGTGCAGCATGGCGGTGCGGCACGAACAGGCACACTGGAGCAGTGCAGAGAAGGTGTACGAGCCCAGTTCCGAGCTGGGGCGAATCTCACTTTTTTTAGAGTGCAAGTGTTTTTTTTTTTTTTTTTTTTTTTTTTTGTTAACAATGTATTGATGAGTACTGAAATCAGTAGTTGGCAGCGTACCACATGAAACTTACCAAAAGCAGGTGAGTTCCGCTGCTGGTGCGCATAAACAATTTTTCCACAACCGGTTTCAGCCCGAAATCTGGTGTCGAGAACCCGGGAAACCCCCGGCCTTAACTTAACCCCTGGCGGCCGTCCTCTTCTTGGGCCCTCTTTTCCGTTTCACTTTTTCTTTTCATTTTTTTAGTGATGACCGGAACGCGCTTCCTTCGGCTTCTCGGCGTCCTTGGGGTAGTGCCCGCCCCACCTGTGTGTGTGTGTGTGATGATGAGTATTGAAGGAGGGGTAATCTTAGTTCGATGATTAGACAGAACACTGCCTCTCGTGCAAGGTTGGTGTCTTCAGCTAAAAAGAGAAAACGGGTTATTATCTTGGGGTGCGATTCTCGAAGCCGGTGAGCTTCCCTGCAACTCATGAAGCCTGTCCACCATGTTTATAGCAGCCTGTCCACCGGTGTTGAAGCATGTTAACAGCAGCCTACCCACGCTACCTACCCACCGTGTACCTACGCTTCCAACCCACCGTGTACCTACGCTACCAACCCACCGTGTACCTACGCTACCAACCCACCGTGTACCCACGCTACCAACCCACCGTGTACCTACGCTACCAACCCACCGTGTACCTACGCTACCAACCCACCGTGTACCTACGCTACCAACCCACCGTGTACCTACGCTACCAACCCACCGTGTACCTACGCTACCAACCCACCGTGTACCTACGCTACCAACCCACCGTGTACCTACGCTACCAACCCACCGTGTACCTACGCTACCAACCCACCGTGTACCTACGCTACCAACCCACCGTGTACCCACGCTACCAACCCACCGTGTACCTACGCTACCAACCCACCGTGTACCTACGCTACCAACCCACCGTGTACCCACGCTACCAACCCACCGTGTACCCACGCTACCAACCCACCGTGTACCTACGCTACCAACCCACCGTGTACCTACGCTACCAACCCACCGTGTACCCACGCTACCAACCCACCGTGTACCTACGCTACCAACCCACCGTGTACCCACGCTACCAACCCACCGTGTACCTACGCTACCAACCCACCGTGTACCTACGCTACCAACCCGCCGTGTATTACGATTCATCGTGGGAATGTTTCAGCGTAACGACCAAACAGCAGGTCATTGGGGTTTTAGCAACACAAAGTCTAAAATTCAGAGTACGTGGCGGGCAACGTCTCAGCGCCGGGAGGGGCAGCGCTGAAAGGTGCCTTCGAGAGGCTCAGGACGTGGATCTTGGGCGTAGCCGCCGGTTCAGCGGGTTGGACGGCGAACGAGGAGTTGGTGCGGCTCGGGAACGAGCTTTTGTTGGAAGTCCGCCTGCACCACGGGTGGTGCGTCGAGAAGGTGCCCCGCGGCAGGATGCTGCGGGAGATGGAGACCGCGGCCGAGGACGTTCTTGATCGGACGATGGCGAAGGTCAAGGGTGACATGGAGAAGGAGCGGAGCCGCACGGCAAAGTGGGACGCCGCCCCGAGGAGGTACAAGGGTGGAAAGGGTGGCAAGAACTGGTCTTATGCACGGGGAAACGGTATGCCCGGGGGAAAGTGACTGGCGTCCTTCCGGCAGACAGACGGGGCGTTACCCGCGGGGCCAGTTATCCATCCCATTCCCTCCCCGATCAATTTTCAAACCCCAACCGCGACATCTTCCCATCGCGCGTTTCCGGACGCGCAGCCAGTTCTCCGTCGGTCGATCCTCGCGTCCGGCATCCTCCCTCTTCCCGGGTTTCGAAGGGTCTCTCTCGAGGAGGAGACCGAGTCAGTCCTAGCAGCCGTCAGGAGCGTGATCCCCGGCGCACAATCAATTCAGGCTCTCGCCCCTTCACCAAGGAGCGCGAGAACCAACTCTTCGCCATTTCGCGGATTCTCAGCCGGGGAGGCAGGGCTTCTCACACAGCAGTCGCGCGCGGCGTCGATCGTCGGCCAAGCGGTTCTCGATTTAGTGGCATCGAAGACGGGCGTGGCGGTCACGCGGACTCTTGCTTCGAGGCACAGAGAGAGAGACGTGACGGTGTCGGAAGCACGCGACCGATTGCACCAGGTGGTGGGTCGTGCTTGGGCGGAATCGACGGTGGACGATCGACGCAATTTGTGGAGACGATTCCAGGCGTGGACCAGTGCGCAAGGTATGGGCCTCAACCCGGATACGGCTGTCCTGTTCGTGATGGCTACTTCGGTGGAACCCCAGGGTATGCTGGCGTACTCCCGGTTGCTGGCGGCGGTTTTTGGCCATTTGGGGGTGAACAGCCAGCCGTTGAAAACGTTGGCGTCTGCTCTCCGTGGTGCTGGTGCAGCTATCCCGCTGTCGCAGGCGGAGTCGATTCCGCGCGACACGCTCCTTTCATGGGCGATGGACCAGGTGTCGCACGTTCGTTTGGCGACACTCGTCGCGTGGAAGACGGCGTCGCGTTGGGCCGATGTGTGCATGCTGACGCGGAGAGACTTTGTTCTGGTGACGGACGACGAAGTCATAGTCGACTGGGGAGTGCGGCCGAAGGGTCGTACCAGGAACCCGTTTTGTGTGAGCAAGTTGGTGGTTATCTGCGGGCCGTTGACGAACGTGATCGCGATGCTCGTACGAGGCGCGGGGGACTTCCGCCAATTGACGTCGGTGTCGACAGCGCAGCTCGCGAGAATGTGGGCGGGCGAGCTTCGGATGTGCCGATACTCGGCACACAGCATCAAGAGGGGGGCAGTCGACCACCTGCTGGAGGCCAAGTCCCTAGGAGCTCCGTTCCCAGAGCACCTGATATCCAGGGTGGCCAAGCACAAGAACGAGGTGGACCCGACCGTGGCGCAGATGACGGTGCGGTACGCAAACAACGTGGTGGCGCTGGCGCGCGTGCTAAGAACGGCGGAGGTCACTGTGTTTCTGTGAGGAACAGGGACCCGTTGGACCTGGGTCGGTTTGTCCGGCAGCAGCACTCGCTGTTCAAGCGGGGGAAAAAGACGCGCTTGCCCAAGACGGACGAGGAGAAGGCCGCGCCGCTGCATGTTGATAGTGTGCCACCGATGGACGTACCGCTCCTACGAGAGCGGATGAATGATGTGACGAGGATTCGGTTCGATGAGACGTGGCGGCGGACATTTGGCGCGACGACGGATACTGCTGCGTCAACGGCTCGTCGGGATTCGCGGTTGCAAGCACGTCATGCGCATGAGCTGGAAGCTCACGGCATAGCTCGGAGGGCGCGTGGGCCTGGAAGTTCAGTGAACGTGCCATTCACGGTCATCGAAGAGAAGGAGGGTGCATTGCGACAGCGGTTCATTCTGTGGACGTTCGAAGCGAACAACGCGATTGAGGCCGACGGATACAAGGCGTCGGTACCGCTGGAGCACGTCAGCAAATACCTGTCAGCGGTGCACGCGGAATGCGGATCCACGCGTGACTTTCGCTGCGGGTTCTACGGTGTTGCGATTCCGCACAGCGCGCGTGGCTCGTTTCGGTTCAGAGATGACGCCGATGAATGGTGGGAGCTCACTCGGTTGCCGATGGGCCACACCTGTGCACCCGAGTTAATGCACACGTTGACGTCGACCGTTGCCGGGCACCCCGATTTCGTCAAGCAGGAACACGCAGTGCCGTCGACGCTCACAGTGCACACTTGGGTCGACAACATTCGGTACGCCGGATCGCGCAAGGAGGTTCTCGAAGCGACTCGGATTGTCGACGATTTGGCGGCACAGGCGAAGGTGACGTGGAAGCAAGCGGACACCCGGACAGCGAGCTCGAGATACGAGTTCATCGGGGTGGACTGGGACCACTCGAAGAACAAGGTGGGCATATCGGCGAAGCTGGCCAAGAAGCTCGCACGGGACGTGGAAGAAGTGCGCACGGGCGCGATGTCTGCTTCGGGATTGGAGACGCTCGGAGGGCGGTTGCTGCATGCGTCAGCGATCGTCGGCGTTTTTGTGGGCGAGTATTACTTCGCTCTGAAGTTCCTTCGGCGCTTGACGAACGCCCTCAATCGGGGGGAGAAGGCGGTCGATCAGACGATTCGTCTTTCCGGCGGTGTGCAGCGGTTGCTTGAAATGTGGATTCGAGCCGTTCTCGGGAGCCGTAGCATGCCGGTGGAGGCTAGAGTGCCAGCGTTGACCGTTTTCGTTGACGCGAGTCTAGATGGATGGGGCGGCGTCGTCGTAAACGTCGCTACGAACGCGATCGAAGTGTTGGGTTCGAGATGGTCGCGGAAGGAAAAGAGGCTCCATATCAACGAGTTGGAGGCCCTGGCGTTCGAGCGTTGCGTGGCGTCGGTGACGTCGGCGCACGAGGGCGGTGCAGTGACGGTGGTCGTGGACAACACGACGGTACAAGGTGTTGCCCGTAAGGGTTCATGTCTGCGGTCGCAAGTCTTAAATGACGCAGTCGTGAAGGGGCTCGCGCATCTGCGCGGGCTGAACATCTCAGTCTCTGTTCGCTGGGTAAAGAGTGCGGGGAATCCCGCCGACCTGCCGTCGCGGGTCCCGGTGTCGGCTTTGACCGATGCGAATTTGGCCGACATGGCACTTGCGGTAAGGAGTTTTCTTACTGGCGATATGGGTCTGGTGGTGTGACTTCCTGGGCTAGCCTGTTCACTCACAAAATCAGTGGCTACCTCAGGGGGTTACCCCATCGTACGTGAAACCCTGTTTCTTCTTCCCCTTTCTTTGTTGCAATGAGTGGATTTCAGAAGCATTCTGAGAAATGCAACGATCAAGTGAAGCGCACGCGAAGCGCAGTAGCGCAGTTCATGATGAACTCAGCAAGTGAAGCGCCAAGGCATTCTTACGATTCATCGTGGGAATGTTTCAGCGTAACGACCAAACAGCAGGTCATTGGGGTTTTAGCAACACAAAGTCTAAAATTCCCACCCACCCACATCCTGGTATTCGCTGCTTGCTATCCTATCAGTCCGCGGTATCCGCGAGGTCCAGGGGAGCTGGGTTCCCACCCTCCGTCCCCCGTGACTTCCTGGGCTAGCCTGTTCACTCACAAAATCAGTGGCTACCTCAGGGGGTTACCCCATCGTACGTGAAACCCTGTTTCTTCTTCCCCTTTCTTTGTTGCAATGAGTGGATTTCAGAAGCATTCTGAGAAATTCAACGATCAAGTGAAGCGCACGCGAAGCGCAGTAGCGCAGTTCATGATGAACTCAGCAAGTGAAGCGCCAAGGCATTCTCCACGCTACCAACCCACGCTACCAACCCACCGTGTACCTACGCTACCAACCCACCGTGTACCTACGCTACCAACCCACCGTGTACCCACGCTACCAACCCACCGTGTACCCACGCTACCAACCCACCGTGTACCCACGCTACCAACCCACCGTGTACCTACGCTACCAACCCACCGTGTACCCACGCTACCAACCCACCGTGTACCCACGCTACCAACCCACCGTGTACCCACGCTACCAACCCACCGTGTACCCACGCTACCAACCCACCGTGTACCCACGCTACCAACCCACCGTGTACCCACGCTACCAACCCACCGTGTACCTACGCTACCAACCCACCGTGTACCTACGCTACCAACCCACCGTGTACCCACGCTACCAACCCACCGTGTACCTACGCTACCAACCCACCGTGTACCCACGCTACCAACCCACCGTGTACCTACGCTACCAACCCACCGTGTACCCACGCTACCAACCCACCGTGTACCTACGCTACCAACCCACCGTGTACCCACGCTACCAACCCGCCGTGTATCCACGCTACCAACCCACGCTACCAACCCGCCGTGTATCCACGCTACCGACCCGCCGTGTATCATACAGGTCAAAACCTTGTGTCTTTTTAAAACGCTCCCGCGGGGCCGATGGCCCCCAAATTTTTTTTTGGAAAAAAAGATTTTGTTCAACTTCCTCAAAAATTACTGCAGAGTTTGTTCCAAAATTTTAAAATTCAAAAAACCCAATTTTTTTCCGGAAATTTTTTTTTGGGACCCTGCATGGTATCCACACGCTACCAACCCACCGTGTACCCACGCTACCAACCCGCCGTGTATCCACGCTACCAACCCGCCGTGTACCCACGCTACCAACCCACCGTGTACCCACGCTACCAACCCACCGTACCTACCCGCCAACGTACAACCCCATTGTTTCATCAAGTATTGCACGACAAAAAGGATTGGGAGCCACAAACCTGGAGCAAGCGGACAGGCCGATGATCTGGTTCAGGACGTAGAGCACCCCGATTCCACCGACGACGCCGAGAGCGAGCCTTGCCGGCATTGTTTGCTGTTTTCTTTTTTCTGGTTCTCCCTACAGAGTGAGGTTTGAAACGAGATCCCTTAGGTACCGGGGAAAGCCTGCTACACGGGAGCCTGTTCGGCGGTACTGCAGAGCCACGGGCCTACGGGTCAAGTGGCTACCGATTTCCCAAACTAAAGCATCAAGGCTTGGCGCTCGCGCTGAACACAAGCTCGTCGAGACGGTCAGCTGCAAGGCAGAGCGGACGGGGTTGTGGCACTGTGCTGCCTCCGACTCAAGCTTTGCAAGCTGTGGTCACGTTCCTGGACCAGGTGCGGCCTTTTTATCTTTCTTTTTCTTTTTCTTCTTCTCCCTGGTTCTCCCTCGAATCCTGCGTTCTCTTCTGGTGCGTGAGTGGTTCTTCGCCTCATGTTTCACGGATTTTCCGAGGGACTCTGCGAGGCTTGACGAATCTACATACAGGGTTTCTGTTCTACGGGGGAAACATTTTGTTTTCCCTCCCACCCGCCAAGTGGCAGGAATGGCGGGACGCCGGGGTGAAGTTGTCACCCGTTTTCATAGCCGTCCACGAGTACTTCGTGAGAGCCGGGGCCGAGATCCCTCCCACTCAGCCGGTCCATCCCCTCTTGATAGACCGTGATAGACCGAAGAATACAGCACCGGGCAATTCGATGCAGCTCTAGGGACTAGGGATGGACCTGATAGCCCGTGGTGGACCGTGATTCACGGTGATAATCAGCGGCGGGCACTTCGATGCAGGTTCAAGAGATAGGGACGGACCGGCTCACCCACCTGGCCCTCGTGACCCCGCAGGGTGTCCAAAGTACCCTTGGGGTATCACCCCATCGTAAGTTGTTATTCGGATCGGAGCCTTCCTTTCCTCTCATTGAACGAAAACCGCTGCTGCAATGCACGGCAGCAATGCCACCAAACAACAACAAGAACAAACCAGCGTGCCCAAAGCAGGCGTTCGCCGTGAATGATAAAGCATGGAATAACAAGGGATCGATTATCTCCCCCTTCAGGAACCCAAAAAGCAGCCACAAAAAACGGCCGGGCGTCACCACCGGACAGGCCCTCCCCCGGGACCTGAACTTGTTGCCAAGAAGGAGCTTCCCTCTCCCAAGCTCTATCCCACAGCCAATCGGTAGCAACGACAGGCGGTGTGTACAAATGGCAGGGACTTAATCAGTGCAAGCTGATGACTTGCGCCTACTAGGCATTCCTCATTCAAGGAGAATAATTGCAATCATCGGTCCTCATCACGACGCAAGTTCAAAAGATTTCCCAGCCTCTTCAAGATAGGTAGCCGAGCATGGGCGACGCGTGGCGCGCACTCGATGCCATTCGCTCGTCGTCTTGTCTTCACTCATTCCCCTCCATCCTGGCGATGGATGAATTACTCCGGATTCGGGGGCGCGGCAAACTACGTGCAGTCGAAAGACCCGAACCAGAAGAACTGCGATCTCGCCAGGTTGGCTCATTAGACAGTCTCTATCCCAGACGCTAGTGAGCGAGTCATCAGGCCGTTGTCTTTTCTCTGAAGCTAAGTTCCAGTGAACCAAAGTTCGGGCGCAGCTGAGTTCGGGCGAAGCTAAGTTCTGGTGAAGCAAAGCAAAGTTCAGGCGAAGCAAAGTTCGGGTTCTGGTGATGCTGAGTTCGGCGTGTGGTAGCAAGTTTAACCTGCCAGTACCCGGGGGGGAGACCCCCCCCCGACTCCGTTCCCGTGGTGACCCAAATGGCGGATGCACTACGTCAGATGGCGTGGCGAACTACCTGCAGTCGAGACCCGAAACAAACTATGTGATCTCGCCTGGTTGGCCCATTATATGGCCAGCAGGCACACACGCGCCAAGCTGCTGGTGCATGCTTACATGCGGATGGAAGCGCGGGCGGGTGTGGGAACGAGGCCAATGCATGGAGAGGCTTGCGCGCCTGGTCGACTTCACCAGTTAAAGTGCATCACGCGTATCGCGCAACGGTAAGACCTTCTTCCGCCGCCACGTGCTGCCCGCTCGTATTGCAGTCGTCGCACAACTTGCGACAACGTGTCTTTGTTGCTTTACTTGCCGATCCTTCCTCCAACTCAGCACCAACAATCCCTTCATCAACATCGCTCAGGGATGCCCCTCCGTCTTTTTTCGTCTTTTGGTCTTTTTTTGGCCTTTTTCGTCTTTTTCGTCGATGCGGGAAAAAGACGAAAAAAGACCAACCCGAATAGCTAGCTACAGCCACGGTATGCATGGGGTCCCTAAGGGTGCCTGCCAGATTCTCGCATGATGTCTTTTTTCGTCTTTTTCGTCTTCTTCGTCGATGCGGAAAAAAGACGAAAAAAGACCAACCCGAATAGCTAGCTACAGCCACGGTATGCATGGGTCCCTAAGGGTGCCTGCCAGATTCTCGCATGATGTCTTTTTTCGTCTTTTTCGTCGATGCGGAATAAAGACGAAAAAAGACCAACCCGAATAGCTAGTTACAGCCACGGTATGCATGGGGTCCCTAAGGGTGCCTGCCAGATTCTCGCATGATGTCTTTTTTCGTCTTTTTCGTCTTTTTCGTCGATGCGGAATAAAGACGAAAAAAGACCAACCCGAATAGCAAGCTACAGCCACGGTATGCATGGGGTCCCTAAGGGTGCCTGCCAGATTCTCGCATGATGTCTTTTTTCGTCTTTTTTGTCTTTTTCGTCGATGCGGAATAAAGACGAAAAAAGACCAACCCGAATAGCTAGCTACAGCCACGGTATGTATGGGGTCCCTGAGGGTGCCAGATTCTCGCATGATGTCGCTTTTTCGTCTTTTTCAGTCTCAAATACAATTTGGGGCTTCCCTCACTGCTATGTAGCTCATCCTCTTGTTCAAAGGTTGACTCCGGCGCAACGTAACAAAGCTAAACGGGAAGGCAACACATAGCTATTTTTCTTTTTTTTTTTTTTTTTTTGCTGCGGGCGATTGACGCTTCTCCCTTTTCTCTTCTTGGTTTTCTTTACTTGTATCTTCACCTGTATTGTAGAAAATACTTGGGTGTGCCCGCCATTTGAGAAGGGCAAAAGCGGGAAAATGCAGCAAATCCACGCAAAAAAACACGGGTAAACCGGGGTTTCGTGCGAGGGGGGTCGTTGTTATTGGTGCTGGTTTTGAGGGATAAGGAAAAGGTAAGAAATCTGTTTGCGGTGGCCTCCGCTGGTCTGGTAGTCTGTGCTACCTCCGTTCTTCTACAGTCGTACTCTTCTCTCCTCACTACTGTACGTACTCTTTCACTCTGTTACTCTCTTTGGCTAGCCGAAA
Organism: Diplonema papillatum; assembly: GCA_030068145.1. Classification (NCBI taxonomy): domain Eukaryota; phylum Euglenozoa; class Diplonemea; order Diplonemida; family Diplonemidae; genus Diplonema; species Diplonema papillatum. The sequence goes on from JAPJBO010000564.1 coordinate 27,729, forward strand.
AAGACTCCTGCGACCAACACCACGAACACATTCGCAATGAATGTGGCCCTGGGCCCGCCGCGTGCATACATGTTGAGCAGGGGTTGCCATGTAGCCCGCATCGGCCTGAGTCAACTCTGTTACTTTCATGGGATGTTCACCGGGGAAGGGTCCGACCTAACCGTTCGTCAACAGCGACCGGGGTTTCGTGCGAGGGGGTTATTGGTGCTGGTTTTGAGGGATAAGGAAAAGGTAAGAAACCTGTTTGAGGTGGCCTCCGCTGGTCTGGTAGTCTGTGCTACCTCCGTTCTTCTACAGTCGTACTCTTCTCTGCTCACTACTGTACGTGCTTTCACTCTTTTTGGCTAGCCAAAAAAGACTCCTGCGACCGTCACCACGAACACATTCGCAATGAATGTGGCCCTGGGCCCGCAGCGCGTGCATACATGTTGAGCAGGGGTTGCCATGTAGCCCGCACCGGCCTGAGTCAACACTGTTACTTGCATGGGATGTTCACCGGGGAAGGGTCCGACCTAAGCGTTAGTCAACAGCAACCGGGTTTCGTGCGAGAGGGTGCCGGGGGCGGTCGGCCACCCCTGGAGACAGTTACACCCCGACGACTGCCCTCCTCGCCGGCTGTTCGTAGCTCCACAGCCAGGACCAGGACCACCCACGCTTACGAGACAGGCGAATTCGTCGCGGGGGAGAAAGCCCCTGCAACCGTGCCTGAGCAATCAGGCAAAAAAAAACTCAGGCAGTCCGCCTTACTTGTGACTGCGACTCGCTAGAACACTGACTTGTCTCCTTTTTAGCGTTTATTGTGGTGTAAAGATTCGGCGTTTTAAGGCCTCTCTCCGGTTGACCATTGAAGCTGGGAGTCGGGTAGTGTGTGAAAGGGATGTAGACGTCACTTTAACTATGGCTCGCCAAGTCTGTGGCTAATGCGATGGACACCCAGAAAAAAATCGCTGTGGATATAGCCTTAGGCCCCCCACTTTTTTAAGGCGGCAACAGCACAGTGGACATCGGGTTGCCCTGTGCAGCACCAATGGTTGAAGTACACGACTCCCCATCCTCGCAACAAGGAGCTAGGACGATCCGATACACGGTGGAGCCCAGCCTCATAAGCTGGAGTTTAAAAAAAGCCGGTCACCCCCGCTCTTCGGGAGCGGACGCGTTTTGGTTGCAGCAGGCCGAAAAACAGTCAGGGAAAAAGTTGTTGCGAACGAACCGCAAACACGCTGAAGTTGGGACTCCGTTATACCAAGTGGTGTACCAAGTGGTACTTGCTGTATGACAAGTGTCCACTTGTTACATCACTTATCGCTTGTCATAAATTTAACTAGTTATGTCCAAAATGCGAGATAACAAGTGCGTCGTGTAGGGGGGTGGGGTGGCGGCAGCCACTTTTCCGACGGAGGGCTTTGCAGACCTCTCCTTCCTTTCTTGCGAGCACCGGAGTACACAGGGGCAGCCGCGGGGGTTTGCAAGAACGTGAACCGTTGTTCCGAAAAGGTTCCCTGCAGTACTCAGTACACGGAGGGGCCCCGCCTCAGAGGCTGGAGTTAAAGCTGGAGCTAAAATAAGCGAGTGCCACACCTGTGGATTTACACGCGTTTTGGTTGTAGCACACCCGCTTTTCGGGTGCACACCCTCTTTAACTTCAGCCTCTGAGGATGGACCTCACCGTGTACCGACTGCGAACATTCTTTATTTAGAGAAGAGAAGCGCTTTTCGTGCAGGTGACGAACGCACGGCTTACGTTTTGGTGATTTCCGTTGTTGTTCTTCCTCTGGTCGGTAGACCAGGTGGAGGGAGAGACAGCTGGGTCTGGGCAGGGAGCCACTATTCCGACGGGAGTTTTTTTTTTTTTTTTTTTTTTTTTTTTTTTTTTTTGTCAACAATGCATTGTTGGCCACCTGATCCAGACAAAAATATCGGGGAGTATCGGGGAGTTTCGGGGAATTTCGGGGAGTTTCGGGGAGTTTCGGGGAAATTCGGGGAGTTTCGGGGTATTTCCTTTGTGGCGACCGCTTTCCCTGCAGCCGGCCTTGGCGAAGGCGGGGAGGGGGCTACGCTATTATGGCCCTACCTTGCGCAGAGCGGTCCCGTGTTTGGCTATGCCCCGAAGACGAAGATAGAGGCTGAGAAGGAAGGACAGACTGGGAGGTACAGGTTGGCACGGTTTGACACAGGTAGCGACAGGATCCGCTGCGGCAAGGAGAGCAGGAACTGTTCCACCAGAGGTCGTGCGGGTACAGAGACAATGCTCGTGCTCGAGTCGCAGCTGGGACCCGGGTTTGCGGAAGCGGTGGATGCCGGCGCCAATACCGCCATCGAGAACGCCGAAGACAAGGCGACGACACTAGGACGGCCGCTGCAACGAAGCGGCGGCGTAAGGACTCGCCATCATCGAAGACACTCCGCGGCGGGCAGAGGTCAAGATAAGGTACCAGTGACGAAGAGAGGTAGCACGAAGAGGTAGTCACGAAAGAGAGCAGATGCAGATTATCGCCACAGGCTCTTTGCATGCTAACCCTAACCACCAGGACCAGGGGCAGCTACGGTCGAAGACGGCAATTCGAGCGAGGAGTAAGGTTGAGAACCAAAATGAGAGGCACGATGGCCATCCGAAAGCAGGGTTGCAGGATGATGCTTGGCCAAGGATACGGTTGCTATGGCGACTGGGACAGAGAGATAACGCAAGATAGAGAGTCCTCCTTATGGGGTGGTCACACCTTCGCAGTCCCAGGGCCTCCACCCACCTGCATACGGTCGTCGACTGACCATTCCCGAGACGAGTTGGAATGCGGGTACCATCTTTCCGGAGATTTCCGGTTCCTCCCGTACTCTACAACTCCCCACATAAGTGAACGTGGACTCCGAAGTGGACACTCCTTTCAACCGGGTGCACGAATTCAGAATTCCGGGATGGGTTGACCCACTGTTTCCGATGCGGCTTCCAATCATCGAAGGCTAAACTCGGGTGCAGGAGCGGTGCTCGTCGTTCGGGACCAGATGGGGGACGACTGGGTCTGCCCGGTTTACACGTGACTGCTGCAGCGTGGGCAGAAGTGGGAAGGTCATCGGGAGATGGCGGGCGCGAATACTTTTTGCCCAAACCAAAACCCAAGTGGGGATTGGAGAGTTTGACAAACTCGTGGTACCGAAGGTTGCAACCGCAAACAGAAGAGTCAGATGATGGTTGAACTTGCGCACATGCACGACGCGTCCTGTTCAGACGCCTCCCTGTGTCCAAGGACTCAAAGGCAGGTCCTGCAGGTTTTCCAGCACGCCTTGAGGCCCTCCGAATCCGCAGGCTGAAGGGTGTGCCTCAACAACTGCCCAGGAGTCCAAGCTACAGTTGGTAGATGCATCCGGTTAGTAGAGGAAGAGGATCGGAGGAGGAGGAACACGGACGGCTCAAGAGAGCCGCGTCCGAAGCACACTAGCACACCTATCTGCACACCTCACCCACTTGCCCGCACCCGTCTACCCAACTCCCCACCTGTTCACCCATCCACCGACCTGCCCACCACCATCCACCCATCTGTCCACTCAACTACCAACCGGTACACCTGCCCACCCACCGGCAGCCCCACTTTTTCCCACAAAAATCGGGCTGAGTATCGGGGAGTTTCGGGGAGTTTCGGGGAGTTTCGGGGAAGTGTCGGGGAGTTTCGGGGAACTTACCAGGAGCCCGGACCAGGTGGGTTGGTACTAAAAATTAGTAGTTGGCAGCGTACTACATGAAACTTACCAAAGCAGGTGAGTTCCGCTAGTGCGCACAAACAAAAGAAAGCGCCATTTGGTGTGGTCGGTGGGCCAGTTCCCCGTAGTTCCCCCGTAGTTCAACATGGGGGGGGGGTGTCTTTTTTTTTTTCGTTTCTTGTTTTTTCGCTGAGTGCTTCAGGGATGCAGCCTTGGGTCCTGGAGAGCATTTCTAAGCTACTTTGCACTTTTTCGTCACAAAATAAGGACAATTTCAGGTAATTCGAGCGTATCAAGATCAAAGACCCAGGAGACAAGCCACCTGGTCCAGGCCAAAATCGGTGAATTTCGGGGGGTAATTCCTTTGTGGCGACCACTTTCTGCAGTCGGCCTGGGCGGAAGAGCTACAAAGGTGCAGTATTACGGCCCCACCTTGCGCAGAGCGGCCATGTGCTATGCGTGCCCCGAAGAGGAAGGAATAGGATGAGAAGGAAGGACAGACTGGGAGTCACGGTTTGACAGGTAGTGACAGGATCAGCTGCGGTAAGGAGAGCAGGAAATGTTCTATCAGAGCGCGCCGGCCGGGTTTCGAAGCGATCGCGGGACCGGAGACCTTCGCGGCGGTCGGAGGAGAGGTGGTTCCGGGAGCTGGATGGGATGTGCTGGTCGGTGGCGGGTGACGTCTCGATGGCGAAGCTCGCCGTCGACTTTGAAGTGTGCACTAAACTGGATCTTCCGGGCAGTGTCGGAGCGACGACGGACGAGACACCGTTGAGCATGCGTGCGAGGGTACTCTCAAAACTTTTAAAAACCGTCGGGGATGCGCTGGAGCGAAACGGCGACGGACCGCTTCTGCCAACTGAAGAAGATAGGGTCGCTGAAAACGGTGGGAGCCCCGCCGTGCCTCACGGGGTACGAGGTGGTGGTTCGGAGACGATGGAAGTGCTCGAGACACAGCTGACGACGGCACGAGTTCAGCGGCGAGGGTGGGGGATGGATCTTTTCCCAAAAGGGCGGAGCGTGCGGCGAGATGGGCGGTGTTCAACGCTACGGAACACGAAAAGTGGAGTGAGCGGGTGTGCCACGAGCACCAGAAAGTGAAGTGCGGCGTGTGAAAGCGCCGGTGCAGCAACCGATGAACCTGGACGAGCAATCGAAGAAGAAGCGAGGCACCAAACGCGCGCTTGAGCGCGCCGATCAAGTCGAGCTATAGAGGCGAAAGTGATGACACATCACGTACTAAGAGATAACCGCGACACCGCAAATCGCCACGGATTATTTGTATCAGGCGGTCGCGGTCGAAGACGGCAACCCGCGCGAGGAGTAAGGTTGATAACCAGAATGACAGTCATAATGGCCATGCCGAAGGCAAGGTTGCGTTGCAGGAGGAGAAACTGGTGCTTGGCCGAGGATAAGATGGCTATGGCGGCAGGGGCAGAACAGAGAGACAGCGAGTCCTTCTTGTGGGGTAGTCACGCCTTCACAGTCCCAAGACCCCCGCCCACTTGCATACAGCCGTCGACTGGCCTTTCCCAAGAGGACGAGTTGGAATGCAGGTACCATCTCCGGACAGCTTCCGGTTTCTCCCAGGAGTAGAGGAGCTGATGCAAACGCCACCTGGGCTTCTGAACGTGATTGCGGATCACCTTCTTGCCCAAACCCAAGAGGGATTGGAGTGTCGGAATGGCGCGCAAGGAGAGGCTCTGGCTTGTTTGCTTCTTTCGCTGGTGAGAGGGAGACTTCGGACACGGCAAAGCCTTGCGTTCTTCGGGCTCTGCATCCTTCTGTTCCAGAGATCTTGCCCACAACAACATTAGCCTTAAATGGCATGCTTCGGGTGAGGGCATGTAGTTTATCAAGAAGTAACTTCTAATCAGCTTCCCTTCCATGCAGACACAAGTTGGACTCAAGCACATCCTTTCGTCTATCACCGGACTCTTGATTGCGTGCTGCCAATTTTACCTGTGGGCTGTCCAAGATATCTCGATCGGTCAGGCCTCTGCCATCCGTCACGATAACGCGATTATTTTCAAGGACCAGTACAAGCACGCAATGGTAGCAACTGATCTTTTCCTTCAGTCCTCTTGGGGAACGTTGAGGGGGCCCGGTAGCGAGCTTTACTTAGGTTCCTGCAAGCGTGAGCCAACCGACTTCTGCGAGTCCTACGATAGCGTTCGAGTCTACATTCCAACGAATCCTTCATGCCACGGCGTCACGAAAGCACCACCCCCGACACCCCGAAGGCTCCATTTTTCAGAAGGCTTGGCCCTTCTGTTGAAAGCCCGAGCAAGAGGAACCGTTTTGCTCACTCCAAAGCTCCCGGTTTGGCGCCGGTGCGTGGCGTTTGAAAAAATTCACTACAAAAAAAAAAAAGACACCCCAAGGTCAGTTCCCCGTAGTTCCCCCGTAGTTCCCCCTGGCTATACCGACCACACCAGCCATACTAACTTTTTTTGGAGTGAAAGCAGGGATTATTCTAATCCCGAAATTCGGGAAAATCATGGTTAAAAAGTCTGTAGCATGGCCGGAAAGGTTTTTTTTTCCACGTTGAGAGAGGTTTTTTTGATGGCCTGTAAGCCCGATATGCGACCTTCGTGGGCGTGTTGCTGCTTCGTAGACCCCACTTGTGGGTCTTGCGGGTCCTCTAGCCTCCGTGGCACTGGCCTTGCAAGACAAAAAAGATTTCACCAGAAACTCCTGTGGTTAAAAAATCTTTTTTAACCGGCCTGTTTTGAGAACAATTTTTTTTTGGTTAACCATGGGTTTCTCATCTCTTTATTTGTTGGCCAGGTGGTACCAGGGAAAGCCTGCTACACGGGAGCCAAGCTTCACGTGTTCGGCGGTACTGCAGAGCCACGGGCCTACGGGTCAAGTGGCTACCGATTTCCCAAACTAAAGCATCAAGGCGTGGCGCACCTTGGGGCTTGGCGCTTGCGCTGAACACAAGCTCGTCGAGACGGTCAGCCACAGGGCAGAGCGGACGGGATTGTGGCACTGAGCTGCCTCCGACTCAAGCTTTGCAAGCTGTGGTTGACCGTCACGTTCCTGGACCGGGAGCGGCCTTTTTCTTTGTTCTCTTCTTTTGTTTAACCATGCAGGATAATCCCTGTCTAACAGGAGTGAGGATAGTGCGCTGCCATCGATCGGTTTCTTCTTCTTGACAAATTGCATTTGTTAGACAAAAAGACCTTTCCCCCTATGTGCGGCGGGCAAAAGAAAATACCGTATGCAGGCTTAATGCGAAACGTGTAAATGTTTCTTAGCTACTTTTTTGGCCAAAGTGTTTCTTAATTAACACGTTTCGTACTAAAAACATGTACTTAGTGAAATTTGAAAACTGTTGAAGCCCCATGATGATCCCCCATTTTTGTTCGAGCCTTTGAGCTGGAAAAACGTATCAGCTCCAATCGTCTTGTTGACATCCTCGAGCGTCCGTTTCTATGAACCAAGAGTCGGTGTCGGCGGAAAAGACCGTTGCAAGGTGGCTGACTATCTTGCTTCCGCAAAAGTCAGAAAGCGAACAAGATACAACGCATCTTCGGAGCGACCGGTCAGTTGTTACAAGCATCCAGTGCCAACCACGAGTTCCTGACACGCTAGTGTTCACGAAGGTGTTCATTAGGCGGGCACGCGTCAGTGACGGCAGGGTAAGCCGGTCGTATGGAAGGGCAGCAAGCAAAGGCGGAGTTGCCCTTTTTTAAAGAAGGAGTAAAGCCTCTCCAGGTGATTACCATACAGCTTCTTCTCGTGCTCGCCAGCCCCAAGACTAGCATGAACCGCATCCACCTCCACAGCAACGCATTCATCGTTTGCCAGTTCTTCAAGCTCTTGGTCAAAATCAGCGAAGTCAGAACGTTGATGCAACTGCGCATTCACTCAGTACGAGACATTCGTTGAAGTTGCGATGGAGTTCGGCGAGAACGTTGTCCCCGCAACCGGTGGCCTGGGGCAGTGTTGGCGGTGGCTCTCGGAGCTGGAGCCAGCTCGGGAGCTGGAAAGAGCCAGCGGGAGCCAGCAGGGCACAATAAAAAGCCATCTCAAAATTCCCCCAAAATGCGAGAAACCCTTTGCACATTTTTTTTGGATATCCGGGTCTACTTTTTGCGGATCTCTTCATCGGAGCTGATCACGCAAAAAATCGCCGAAAAAGGTCTGCTACGTGGACCAGCAAAAATATGTCACCACTCGGGGGATTGATTCCCGTCCTTCTCGATGCACACCGGTGGTTTCCGCGCCGGGGCCCTGTCTCTTCCAAAGACCCACAAACCACGCACATGTTTTGTGATCCCCGGGTCTAATTTTCACGGATCTCTTCATCGGAGCTGATCGCGAGCGTAAATTCGTCGAAAAAGGTCTGTTCCGTGGACAGCGAAAAAAACGGCACCACCCAGGGGATCGATTCCCGTCCTTCCCGTCAAAACCCTGGTGGTTTCCATGTCCGGTGCCCTGCATCTCGTAAAGACCCGCGAACCACGCATACTTCTTGGTCCCGGGTCTATTCTTCACGGTTCTCTTCATCGGAGCTTATCGCGAGCTAAAAATCGTCAAAAAAGGTCTGCTGCACGCACGAGCAAAATTTTCACCAGAACCCCAGCTCCCGCTGGCTCCCAAAGAGCCAGAAGAACCAGCTCCCAAGAGCCACCGCCAACACTGCCTGGGGGCTGTCTTCAACGAAGACCTTGGTCGGCCTCCTCTCCTGTTGGATCGGAAACTTTCTCTTCCAGTAAATTTGCGTCACTCAACCCGGTCACCACGAAACTCGCCCGGATTGTCGAATCTGCTTCGTTGGGGTGAAGGGCTGACGCGGGCGAAGAAATTGGTGCCTATTTCTTTTTTGACGGGTTCAGATTTTCTGTCAATTTTCCTGCGTCCTTTTTTAGTGTCGAGCCCCAGTTTACTCTACACACTACAAGTACAAAACCCCTCAAAACCCCTATGGAAGTGCAGTTTTTAATACGAAACGTGTTAATGTTTCATAGCTTCAGATCCGGGGTGTTTCTTAATTAACACGTTTCGTATTAAAACCGTTTCGTACTAAACACGTTTCATATTAAACCCGCATACGGTAGCCTAACTACTGGACTTTGCGACACCTGGCGGTGCGGCCTTGGGCCCAGACTCCCCTGCATGTGGGCCAACCTGTGGCAAGCACACGCGGGAGGGAAGAAATAAATCAAAATCCACACGTGGTACCTGTGGAAGCACACGTGGGGGGAACATCCACAAAAAAAAATTAACGTGTGGAAGTCCACACATTCCGCACGTGGTGCGTAAGCCCTGTGTGCAAGTGTTAGTACTGAGTACTAACTCGTCGGACTTCCAGGTGACACGACCACAATGCTTATTCCTGCAGGCCACGCCACAACTGTTAGCACTCGTCGGAAACGTGCTGATCTTTTGGGATCGTCGATCCTCAACGACAAAGAAATGATTAGAGAGAGAGAGAGAGAGACGAGTTAGAGTGCAGGGACCATCTCTCCGGGGAGTTTCCGGTCTCCTCACTTCTCTTCGCACTGCTACGGCGGGCGTAAGTCGCTCCGGAGGCGCGCTGCAGGTTGCGGCTCTGCTACAGTGAGTGGCGGCACCGGAGTTGGTGCTGCAGCGGGCGCTCTGGCCGGCGGGCGAGCTCGTCTCGCGGGGGATCGCCGCCTTGTAACGCTGCGGGCCCTCTTCTTCCTCCCCTGATTATTGTGGGATCTTGTTGGGCGAGCCAACAAAGAGGACGACGTTTTCTTCTTTTTTGTGCGAAACTCTTCTGGTGCGGCCAGATACACGGTGGAGCTTGAGATTACAAAACTCTGGGCGATTTTTTGCGAAACGAGTTCAATACGGAAGATGGAGGTGGGGGCGGCGTAACCGCACTAACTTTCAGGGGGTCCCGATCAATCAATCAGGTCAGCAGTGTCGTTTCCTTGGTGCACTTTCATTGCTGGAGTTCGGGAATACTTGTGACCGATACCGAGTTCACGTCGGGTAAGGAACGTTGAAATTGGTCTGGATTTAGTATAACGTCGGTCAGACCTTCGTCTAACTGCTTCGGTCTGTATGACTTCAGCTCTGTAGACTCTCTAATCTGACTGATTACAGTCTGATTACAGTCTGACTTCAGTCTGTACTTTTATTTTGAATGACTTTCAGTCTGTGACTTCAGTTTGACGAATGATGTCTTGTCACGACCGATTGGGCCCTGGGGAAGAAAGGGGTCGGAGGCTAGTACGGAAGGATGTGCCCGCGGCACCCCGGAGCCGGATATTGCGCCTGGGTTCCCTTTCGCTCTCGGAAGGAAGGGAAGGCGAAACAACCGAGCTTTCACATTCAACAACACGGTCACGAACAGACAGGAGACACGGAGGGACATCAGTCGCCGGCACCTGTGCGTTGCTGGATGACAGGTAGTTACACAGCACCCAGACGAAAGGGCAGAAGGCGGTCTGGCTGAGCTCCCGTATTCAACACGGACACGAGAACAGACAGGAACAGACACAGAAAGGCATCGGTCTTCAGTGCTTGGGACGACAGGTGGACTGCGCTCCGGCAGCACCCAGCGACGAAAGCGTTACTGACACAAGGGGCACAACAGCATTACATTTCGCTGGATGGCAAGGTGAATCGTGTCACCTCCCTGAGAGAAAGAGAGAGCGCGGGGGTGCGCCGCCTGCGAAAGGGATAGCGAGAGTTTGTAGTTCTGACGTATGGGCGTGCAGATTGGTGTCTTCCGACCTTCTGCGCATTTTCTTTTGACGGGTCAGACCTGCTTTAGGCATAGTGGCGACGTCAGGCTTTCCGGCCCCCGCAATCGTGCGTGAGCAGCAAAAACTTCATGTTTTTTTTCAAGCAATTCGCGGTACATCCTCGAGAGTCGAAGTAGACAAAAGAAGAACCGGAAAACTAGAGTGCTTCGTTGGCCGCACTACCCTGAACTTGAATCCTGGACGTGGTTTCAGGTGGCAATGGGACGTGACTGAGGCGTGAAGGCCTGCACGTCGCTGCACGAGAGCGCACTTGAGGCCTGGGGAATTGTGTAAAAGTTGGCTTCGCACTTCATCGTTGCGGCGAGGGTGGGCATAGAGGACGTGACTGATACACGAAGGCCTACGGCACTTACCTCGAGAACATCTGCGTGAGAAAGCCACACGGCGCGCCCTTGAGCTTTGGAAATTGTACAAAATACATGGAACAAATAGAACCTGATGGGTAGGGAGTGGGGACAGCTGGGAGTTCGGTGTGTGCTCACGTGTGGAGTCCAGCCTCGGAAGCTGGTGCTAACGCGGGAATCAAAAAAAAAAAAAAAAAAAAAAAAAAAAAGCGGGTGTCGCTTTTTCGGGCGTGCACTTAACACGCGTTTTTTTTTGGTTGCAGCACTTCCGCACACCCTTTTTAAAAGCAAGCGTCTGGGGCTGGACTCCGCCGTGCTCGGCACCGCTTCACGTCGGTGTGGCGTTGAGTGAACATTGAGGATGTGATAGACACGGAAGCCGGCGGCAATTCCCTCGGGCACGTCTGCGTGAGGTTCGCCTGGCTTAGTTTGGGTTTGTTTGTGCACACGCGGTGTCCATTGAATGAGACGACGCGAAAGGGGCAAGTTGACATGTACTGGTACGTGGTATGCAGGACCCAAGGATCCCGGCATCACCGCACCTGTGCATCAGCGCATGTGCTACCGCGTATACGCGTAGCAGTGCACTGTGTACACCACACCACAGGATACCATACACCGTCAGTGCATCTAGGAGGATGCTGAGGACAGCGGATCTGTGTCTGTCAACACTGCGAAGGAAGCGGATGTCCACGACGGCGCCAGTTCCACCCCCATGTGGGTCCCTTTCTTCCTGATCTTCTTCAGGAAGCTGGGGGGGGTTGCAAGAACGTGCTTGGAATGGGTATGTGCTCAACACCGCACTGGTCCCGTCTGCGCCGTGTTTCGGTCCTTTAAGCCACGGACACATAAGGCGGACCATCATCAGCGTGGAACCTGAGTCTGGGGGGGGGGGGGGTACGTTTACAGATGGCCATGGACACCTTCTCGGCCAGCCAAAGGCCTTCTGACATGAAGTGCAGCCAGGTCAGTCTGACTCGACATATTTCCGAGGGAACCTGCCAGGCTTGCCGAACATGCATACGGGGTTACAGTTACTGGTTGACTCATCTGTGGGACGGAGCTAGTCAAGTCGCATTTTCCGTGCTTGCAAAGCCACGGTTCAGAGGTGTACTCGTTTACAGAGTCTCCTCAAGAACCGGTAGATGCTAGTCGTAAGCAGAGCTTGGCCCGCAAGCATCTCACTCCCTGACTGACCCTTGTTCGGGTACTTGTCGCCGAATTCGAAATTACACGTGGCTGGGACTGCCCGCTGGACAGCTTCTAGAAAAGGATCGGTGCCGCCTCGCGTTTTATCTAGACGGAGGACAAAGATAGAGCCGACGACGTGTGTGCTCTCCACTTTACCTCGGCGCTGTTCTATTTCTAGCAAAAGAAGAGCTGATTACCTGTCCCGATTCTGTCACAAGGGCCTCGACGAAATCGAGGTGACGCTGACCTTGATTAAATAACCAAGCAACCTGGACAACAAATGGAACGGCTTGTCTAATCAACTGGGGCGTTGCATTTTTATTTGGCCCTTGAATGTCGGCTCCTCCTGACCCAAACATGCAGAATCATCTTGGGCTGGATTGACCCACGAACAGGGGCAGCGCCTGCTCTCTCAGCACCACGCAAGATAATGTTTCACGTCGAATGTGGCACAAAGCGGAAACGGTGCCACGACAACTTAGAACAGTTCGTTGCTTGAGAGCAGCAAGCAGAACGGAGTTATGACAGCTTGGAGGGTTTCGCCATCGAATGCGGTATCAACCTGAAATGGAGCTGCGACACGTTGTCTGAGGGAGAGCTGGACGGTGCTACGACAACTTAGAACAGTTCGTTGCTTGAGAGCAGCAAGCAGAACGGAGTTATGACAGCTTGGAGGGTTTCGCCATCGAATGCGGTATCAACCTGAAATGGAGCTGCGGCAACTTGGAAGATTTCGTGGTCTGAGGGAGAGCTGGACGGTGCTACGACAACTTAGAACAGTTCGTTGCTTGAGAGCAGCAAGCAGAACGGAGTTATGACAGCTTGGAGGGTTTCGCCATCGAATGCGGTATCAACCTGAAATGGAGCTGCGACAACTTGGAAGATTTCGTTGTCTGAGGGAGAGCTGGACGGTGCTACGACAACTTAGAACAGTTCGTTGCTTGAGAGCAGCAAGCAGAACGGAGTTATGACAGCTTGGAGGGTTTCGCCATCGAATGCGGTATCAACCTGAAATGGAGCTGCGACAACTTGGAAAATTTCGTGGTCTGAGGGAGAGCTGGACGGTGCTACGACAACTTGCTCGTGCTCACCTGAATCGCCTGTCCTATCACGTTGCATGTGGCTGTCAACTGCCTGAAGATCTCGCCGTCTACGGGCAGCAAACAGAACAGTGCTGCGACAGCTCGGAAGATCTTGCTCGTGCTCACCTGAATCGCCTGTCCTATCACGTTGTGGCTGTCACCTGCCTGAAGACTTCGCCGTCTACGGGCAGCAAACAGAACAGTGCCACGACAGCTCGGAAGATTTCGACTACCCCAGTGATTTCTGCAGGAACGTAACAAAGTGCGAGAGCCGCCCGCGATACACAGGAGCAACCCTTTCTTTCTTGATGCGCAAACCTCGTTTCAGAAGGTCGTGTATCGACTAACTCCGATGGTCGGCCTTCGGTCTAGTGGACAGGTCTGGAAAGAGAAGAGTCGGCACTGAAGAAGACGGCCTGGTCAGCACGGGCACCCCCACCTCAGGTAGCACGTGCCAGACGCCTGCGCGCACGCCCCGGAGCCGAGACCCGTTTTCGGGACGACTTGGAACTCCAGCGCCGGCTAAGGCGGCAGCAAGCAGAACGGTGCCACTAGTGATTGGAAGGCAGTCGACTTCGCCAAGCGAGCTGAAGCCGAAGTGAAACGATCGGTCACCGCCTATTGCCGGCCTTCGGGGAGTGGACCTCGAGAGCAAACGGAGTCGACTCCGAACAAGACCACCTGGTAGCAGCCTGCGCGCTTCACTTGGATCCCTCATAGTATTGCATGAGCACAAGCACATCCCGGGTCACGACCAACTGCTTCTGATGCCTTCGTCCTCATGGAGACTCATTTCTGGGACGCGAAACTCCAGCGCCGGCTAAGGCGGCAGCAAGCAGAACGGTGCCACGACTGCTTGGAATGCAGTCGACTCGTCGAGCGAATTGAAGCCGAAGTGGAACGACCGACTGCCGGCCTTCGGGGAACCGTCGAGTGGACCTCGAGAACGAACGGAGTCGACGCCGAAGAAGACGACCTGGTCCGGGTGGACAGCCGGGCTCCCCTCAGGTAGCACGTGCCGGACGCCTGCGTGCGCGCCATGGACCCTTCAACGCAGTACACGAGCACATCCCCGGTCACGAAGATCATCCGCTTTCTGGTAGAGGCTCATTTCCGGGACGTCGTGAAACTCCAGCGCCGGCTAAGGCGGCAGCAAGCAGAACGGTGCCACGACTGCTTGGAAGGCAGTCGACTCGTCGAGCGAGTTGAAGCCGAAGTGGAACGACCGGTCACCGCCCACTGCCGGCCTTCGGGGAACCGTCGAGTGGACCTCGAGAACGAACGGAGTCGACGCCGAAGAAGACGACCTGGTCCGGGTGGACAGCCGGGCTCCCCTCAGGTAGCACGTGCCGGACGCCTGCGTGCGCGCCATGGACCCTTCAAAGTAGTGCATGAGCCCGTCGCGGGTCACGACAACCACCCGCTTCTGGTACCCCTGCTTGCCCAGGAGCCGCTTGCCGGCCCGCTTGGCGACGGTACCGTGGTAGACGCACTGCAGGACCGCGTCCACGAACAGCGGCGCCGCCGCGAACGACGTGCGCCACTCTAGCCGCATGTCGGGGTCCGCAGGCTCGGCCAGGACGAGGCCCTGCGGCTCGAAGACAGCAGCCGGCAGCGGCGCGTCCGGAGCAAGCGCTGCGGGCAACCTAGCGGAGGTGGGCGAGGGCACGCCCCGGTCGGAAGGGGTGGTGGGGACGGGAGACAAGGTCACCGGCTCGGGGTCGACGGCGAACACCGGGATGGTCACGTACGGTCGGTCGGATTCGGTCGCCAGGCGGAGGATGCTCAGCGCGACGTGTTCCACCGGCGCGTGCACCGCAATCAGCGCGCACTGCAGCTTCGGGAGGACCGGCTGCGGCGTCCCGCCGACGTTCTGCGCTTGGGAAAGGGATAGGTAGCTCGACCCACGCTTCAGCTCGATGGCTTGCTCGCTCTCCTCCTCCGGCGCGATCTGGATGGCGAGATCGACGACGGATCCCTTCTCGCCGTTGACGGTGATGTGCTCGACGTGGTTGAGCCGAGGCCCGCCCGCGTTGTACTGGAAGCGCTTCGCCAGGACGTTGTACGCCAGGCGGCCTTTCGTCACGCTGACGCGGCCGTCGGCTCCGGTGAGGGCCGCGAGCTCGACGGTGAACACCGTCTTCGGGCACACCCGCAGCGTGGTGAACGCCTCGTTCCAGTCTTCGATGTTGAAGTAGATCTCGGGGAACGTGTCTTCGTACTTGACCTCCTTCGCTTGGTCCTTCACACCGCACACCGCCCGCTGGGGCGAAGCAAAGACGCGCCGCTTCGTCCAAGTCTGAGGGGCACCCGTGGTAGGCGAGACGGTGGCTACCACGAGCTCGAACCGCCAGTTCGTTATGAGGTTGAGGTACAGCGTGTTCTTCCAGTTCAGCTGCACGGCCGGGTCGTTGCACAGCCACGTATCCGGCTCGGTCCGGCGGCGGACGGACGCGCGCTCCCGCCGCCTGCCGAGCGCCTTCGACGCCAGCACGCCCCGCTCGACGAACCACACCATGTCGTCCACCTCGGTATTACTCTCTCCAACCAGCCCGAGCCCCCTGCAAACCGCCTCCCAATCGATTCCGTCGTCGTCGTCGTATTCGTCGGCGCTCGCCCGGTCGTCCTCTCCGAATTTGGAGGGAATCCGGGGCAGCCTGCTGAACACGCTGCTGCTGTTCATACTACGCGGGTTCGGGCTCCTCGGTGTGCTGGCCCGGATGGAAGGGAAGAGGGAGAAGGAGAGGCGCGAGCTGCTGGCTTGGAGGGTCGATTCGTCGAGGTCATTATCGCCGCGGGAGGAGGCGGAGGAGGCGTCGTCGTCCGCTGCCTTCGCGGGCCTCGTGGCGGGCGACGGCGTGGCCGGGGAGCCGTCGTCGTAGGGGCGGACCGTGTGGCGGTGCGCGGGCGAGAGCTCGGTGACCTGCGTCGAGGACACCGACAGCACGAGGCAGCGGCTGTTGCTCTCCTTTACCAGCTGGCTGACGGTCAGCATCACTCCGTCCATCTGGCTGGTCTGCGGCGGGGCGTCGTCGGCGGCGGCAGCGGAAGCGTCCTCCTTCCCGTTCCCCGCTCGCGTCGCTGCCCGGTCCGCCGCGGCGCTCGCACCCGGAACCCGGGCTGCCGCGATGCTGTTGCTGTCGACGCCGGTAGTGCTGCCGTTGTTGCTGCTGCTGGTGGTGATGGCGGTCGTGGTGTTGGTGATAAATGTGTTGTTGCCGTTCCTGCTGGTGGTGCTGCCGTAGGTGGCGGTGGCGGTGGTGTTGTAGACGGTGTTGGTGGTGGTGGTGTTGTTGACGTTGTCGCTGTTGCCGTTGCTGCTGCCGTTGCTGTAGGCCGTGGTAGCGTTGGCAGTGGTGGTGTTGTTATTGTCGGCTTTTCTGTTTGTGGCGGTGGCGCTTTTGTTGCCAATGATTGCGGCGGTGGCAGCGCTGCTGTTGCTGTTCACGACGGCACTGTGGACCTCGGCGGACTCCTCTTCTGCAAGCTTCACTGTGGGGATAGCAGCGCCGACACGACTGCTTTTGGCTGGGTCCTGGTGATGCCCCGCCTCCCCTGGGTGTTGGTCGTCATCTGATGCATCTGTGGATTCCTCTTCTGCAAGCTTCACTGTGGGGATAGCAGCGCCGACACGACTGCTTTTGGCTGGGTCCTGGTGATGCCCCGCCTCCCCTGGGTGTTGGTCGTCGTCTGATGCATCTGTGGACTCCTCTTCTGCAAGCTCCACTGCGGGGATAGCGGCGCCGACACGACTGCTCTTGGCAGTGGCTTCTTCTTGCCGCTTCGGCTCCCACACCTGGCCGTCATCTGATGCATCCGTGGACTCCTCTTCTGCAAGCTCCACTGCGGGGATAGCGGCGCCGACACGACTGCTCTTGGCAGTGGCTTCTTCTTGCCGCTTCGGCTCCCACACCTGGTCGTCGTCTGATGCATCTGTGGACTCCTCTTCTGCAAGCTCCACTGCGGGGATAGCGGTGCCGACACGACTGCTCTTGGCAGTGGCTTCTTCTTGCCGCTTCGGCTCCCACACCTGGCCGTCATCTGATGCATCCGTGGATTCCTCTTCTGCAAGCTCCACTGCGGCGCCAGTCCGACCGCTTTTGGCCGGGTTCTGGTGCTGTTGATCCTCATCCGACGCATCTGCGGACTCCTCTTCCCCAAGCTCCACTGCGGAGATAGCAGCGCCGACACGACTGCTCTTGGCGATGACTTCTTCTTGCTTCGGCTCCCGCACCTGGCTGTCATCCGACGCATGTGAGGACTCCTCTCCCGCAAGCTCCACTGCGGGGATAGCGGCGCCAGTCCGACCGATTTTGGCCTGCTGATTTTCATCCGACGCATCTGAGGACCCTTCTTCCGCAAGCTCCGCTGCGGGGACACCAGCGCCGACACGACCGCTTCTAGCCGGCGGGGCCTCCGGCGCCGCCGGAGGCTGGTCGTCGTCGGACGAGTCCGTTGTGGAGTCCCAGCCGGCCGCGGCCGCCTGCGCCCGCACGTTCTTCGGGGCGGGCTTCGCGGGTGCAGCGACGGCACC
Organism: Diplonema papillatum; assembly: GCA_030068145.1. Taxonomy (NCBI): domain Eukaryota; phylum Euglenozoa; class Diplonemea; order Diplonemida; family Diplonemidae; genus Diplonema; species Diplonema papillatum. The sequence goes on from JAPJBO010000564.1 coordinate 45,322, forward strand.
GGCACCCGACGGACGGCCCCCGCCGCCGCCCGACGATGCGTTCGACGACGAGGTGGCGCCGTCGTCGGATTGCCGAGCCGCCGCAGCGCGCGGCTGGGGCGCGGCGCCTGTGGCTGCGCTGCCTTTGGCAGCCGGCTTCTGGCCGTCGCTGTCGTCGTCGGACGTGTCTGTGGAGTCCCAGCCGGCCCCTTGGACCGCTGCTTGCTGCGGCGCTACGTTGACCGCGCGAGACGAGGCAGCGGCTGCATCGTCGACACTTGCGGGGCCTCCCCCGTTAGCCGGAGGGGCGCTGGTGTTGCCTCCGCCAGCGGTGCCCTCGGCGGGTTCTCGCGGCAGCCTGGACTGAGTGACACCCCCTTTGGCCGGGCTGATGGATGGTGCGCTTCCGCTGCTCGTAAACGCAGGGCCTTGGCCGCGCGACTCGTGCGTGCACGCAGGTGCGGTCCCGGCAGTGCCTCCTTCGTTAGCTGGAGGGGCGCGGGTGTTGCTTCCGCCAGCGGTGTTTTCGGCGGGTTGCAGTCTGGACTGAGGGACACCCGCTTCGGGCGGGCTGATGACCTGTGCGTTTCCGCTGCTCGTAAAGGCAGGGTCTTGGCCGTACGAGTCGTGTGTGCGCACAGCTGCCGCATCGTCGGCACCCGCGGTGCCTCCTTCGGCGGCGGTGCCGTCGGCGGGATCCCGCGGCAGCCTGGGGTGGGTGACACCCGCTTTGGCGGGGCTGACGGCCGGCGCGTTTCCGCTGTTCGAAAAGGCTGGGTCTCGGCCGCGAGACGCCGCTGCCGGACCGTCGCAACCCGCGGTGCCTCCTTCGGCAGCCGGAGGGGGGGCGGCTGTGCCCTCGGGATCCCGCGGCAGCATGGACTGGGTGACACCCGCTTTGGGCGGGCTGGTGGCCGGCGCGTTGGATCCGGCGCTCGCGAAGACTGCGCCTTGGGTGGGGTGTGGCCTCTTCGATCCGGGAGACGGTTCGATTTTCACACCGCTCGGCCGCGGCCTATCGGCGTCGTCTTCGTCGTCCGACGTGTCCGTGGACTCCCAGGCTTCGTCCCTGAGCGCCGAGTGCCCTACGGCCTCGGGGGTTGAGTTTGCCGTGCCCGCTTGGCGGTGCGAAAGCTTGGCAGCTTCCCCTTCCCGCAAGCCGGGGGCGGAGCCGCTGCTGCCGCCGTCGTCGGACGTGTAGTCGGTGGGTGACAGTCCCGTCGGCTCGTCGCTGCCCGCCAGCCCGCAGCTCTCGGCCCCGTCCCCCGCCACAGGGTCGCCCCCGTGGGGGCGCTGGCTGCGGGGGGGAACGTCGCAGACGGCGGTCCTTTGCTGCTGTTGTTGCTGCTGCTGCTGTTGGTGTTGGTGTTGCGGCTGCTGTTGATGAGGTTCGATCTCCATGCCGTGCGACTCTTCCCGGGGGGGGGGGGGGATGTATCGAGCCTTCTCTCTTGTTCCGCCCGCTTTCCGACAACTCTCCTCTCGAGCTTCTCTCGTATTCTGCGCGTTTCCCGAACTCTCTTTCTCTTATGCTACTCGGTTTCCGAACGCCCTCTCTTCTCTCGCTTTTCCAAATTCTCCTCTCTGATTCTGCGCGTTTCCCGAACTCTCCTCTCTCTTATGCCACTCGAACGCCTCTCTTCGCTCGTTTCTCCAAATTCTCCTCTCTTATTCTGCTCGCTTTCCGAGCCCGTATGCTGTTCGTTGTTCGAGTTGAGCGTCTCCTTCCTCCAACTCAGGGCAGGAAGGGCGTCTCGAGCATGAGGAAGGGGGCAGGCACACCCCCCCCTTCGGCGCCAGGAAGGATGTGGCACTCAAGGTGCTCCGCGGTGGATAGAAGGAGCGGGTTGCGAAGTGGGCGCGCGTGCGTGTCGGGTGTGAGAGTCGGTGAGGATTGTGTGTGTGTGTGTGTGTGTGTGTGTGTGTGTGTGTGTGTTGTGGGTGTGTGTCTGTGTTTTCTTCAAGCTCTCCTGGGGGGACGTTGATATTGGTGCTGGTTTTGAGGGATAAGGAAAACTTACCCGAAAAGGTAAAGAATCTTGAGGTATACTGCAGCATCGAAAGGAACTGGTGAGGTCGGCAAACAGCTCGTGCAGGCCGTTCCCGGCCGTAGACTCCTTGGTCCGTGTTTCAAGACGGGTAGTAGAAGATGGCTGTGTCTGGCATGAGCGAGCGTTCAACCACGTCAGGCGAGAGGGAGCAAGGACGTTGTCCGAAGACGACGACGCTTACCCTTCGCTGACGATGCCGCTGGACCTCCTCAACATATTTCTCGCCTGGTCGATGAAGAAGCGAGGCACCAAACGCGCGCCTGAGCGCGACGATCAAGACGAGCTAAAGAGGCGAAAGCATGGCACGTCACGTGCGAAGAGATAGCCGCGCCGCCGGCGATGCAGATTATCGCCACAGATTCTTTGCATTCTAACCCAAAATGGCTTATTCCTATCCTGGTCGATCCGAGCAAAACTGAGGCAGCCGGCAAGCCGTCTCGCAACAGAGCTGAACTCCTAATTCGCTAATTCGGCGGCCATTCTGGAAATTATTTGGCAAAGAAACTGGCGGATCGAGCTCGCAGGCTCTTCTCTCTCCTGCCGCGTAGATCTAGTCGCATGAAATCCCGATGAACCATGTGTTTTATTTTTTGTCAAAATTGGCCCGCGTCAATGTGTCTTCGAGTTTGCGACAGAACTCATCCTTCGCGGTTCGGTCCGCGTTTGTGGTGCAAACTTTGCCGGTGCAAGACGAAACGAATGGTGAAAAAATGGGCTCTCAACGTGAGCAGCCTTGCAGGTTTTTCAGGGTGGATACATAAAACCCGTCTATGGGAGTTTCTGCTCTTGGTATAGTCCGACGAGAAACTGCCTAGAAGAAAGGGAGAAGTAAGAACACGTCTTTGACGGATATCACTAGCGCGAGCCTGACACCTTAAGACTTGAATTTTCTTTGAACCAACCACACCCTGAAGACTGTGTGCAGTTCTCTAATCTCCTGCTACCTGAAGCAGCAGAAGACGAGCAACATCAGAGACCCGCAACATCAACATTGAAGCCAAGGGTCAAGAAGACGGCACCGACGCGAGCGAAGAAGCGGACGAACTCTGCGTCGGAGCCGACAACAAAACGGCGTAGAAGAGCCCATCGAAGCGCCGTGAAGAAGCAGAAGTCGGCGCGCAACCGATGAACCTGGACGAGCAGTCGAAGGAGAAGCGAGGCGCCTGAGCGCGACGATGAAGACGAGCCAAAGAGACGAAAGCATGACACATCACGTGCGAAGAGAGTTGAAGTGTGGCTAAAGATAAAGTGGTGTCACCTGAGGGGGTAATTTCAGGGCCGCCCACGTGATAAGCCGTTAAGCATTGAGTTCTTTTAAGTACATGAACCACGTGGATTAACATGCACTGACCGTTAAGCAGCGGCTGCCGGCTTATCCGTGACACCTTTTATATGTACGTTATAGAAAGAGTAGCGTTGGCACTCTTACAGGTTCGTTCCCTCGTGCTACTAGAGCACAGGCGAATCCGTCACGGGGAAAATCTTAGTTAGTAGGGGGGGGGGGGTGCAGCGCTCTTGTTAAGGATCAGCCACTTTGGCCGGATGGCCGGATAAACCAGACCCCCCCCCCCCTCTACAGTGCAGTTGCCTTGGAGGCTGGGTGGTCAAATTCTCTAAGGTGAAATGGTCAAAATTCCCTGCCAAAAGTGGGCCCACAAAATTTTTCCAAAGTGTGGTATTTGGGGTATTTGGGGCAAAAAAAAAAATTTTTTTTTTCTGACCGCCCACCGTGGTGACCACCTTAGAGTGTGACAGGTAGCGTCTCCCCCCTCCACAGTGAAAATAGCCTGAGGGGGGGGGGGGGGGGGGGGGGGGGGTCAGCCGGCTGATGGATGGATGGATGGTTCTTAACAAGATGCCTGGGGGGGTGTTCTTGTGCTGACACAAGTTTGGTTTGATTGGTTTCGCATATCCTCCACGTGCAGCTGGTATTCTGGGAATGTTTTGTTGGGGACAGCAGACTCTGGCTTGCAGAACCCTCAAGCAAAGATTCTCGTGCCTGCCCCAAAAGTCGCAACGCCACTGTGGGCAGGCAAGGAACCACATTGTCTTTTTGGGCAATGCAACCTTGTGACAAGCATGGCCCTCTTCCAAAGCAGTCACGCCGAAGCGGCCCACAGTCAATGGTTGTTTAGGGAGTGACGAGCAAGCATGTCCCTCTTCCAAAGAAATGAGAACAACGGTCTTCGCGCTCTTGAAATACTCGAGAGGCTGTCTCGTGCTTTTTCCGACGAAGGCTCGAGCGGGAGAAACAATAGAACTACAAAGTGCAAAGTTTGGGGGTTTCTTTTTGCTGAACGCTTACGCCCCCGCCACGAAACCCAGATTTACTTGTGTTTCGTATGGATTACAGCACATGGCTCCTTTGGGAGTTGGGACTGGCGGCCTCCTCGAGTATTTCGCACAAAGCTTAGACAAAGAAGACAGGGGATTCGTTTTGTTTGTGCGTAGGTTGATCAGTCCCTCCGTTGTGTTTGACCTGTGTCATGTATCAGATTAGGAATGAACGACCACCAAAACACGCCTGCCGCCGTCTGACGGAATTTGGAATGGGAAGCTAATGCCCTGAATCAGGGCATTAGCTTGGTCTCGCACATTTTCCAAATTTGGACCGCTAACGGCTATCCTGCGTCCTCACTCAGGAATAGGCTCAACACAGCGCGACGTATCTTCACGACAATGCTGGGCCCTGAGTGATGGTGCAGTGCCATTTTTTTTTCTTGTATAAGCACCTGCTTTGTAGGAAATGCTTGAGGAGTCTGCCAGTTGCGATAGATCAAAGGAGGTAAATGTGCTGTAGCCCACACGAAACACAGGTAAATCTGGGGTTAGTGGCGGGCGTAAGCGTTCAACAAAAGTTCCCCGCCGGTTTTTCCAAATTTGATCTGACAGTCCAAATGTGGATACAGAAGCTAATCCCCTGCGCAATGTTGGTACTAAAAAATACTCGAGGGACTGCCTTGTGCTCATTTCGAAGGAGGCTAGAGGGGGAGAAAACGTTACAACTACAAAGTGGGTCTTTTTTGTTGAACGCTTACGCCCGCCACTAAACCCAGATTTACCTGTGTTTCGTGTGGGCTACAGCACATTTACCTCCTTTGATCTATCGCAACTGGCAGTCTCCTCAAGCATTTCCTACAAAGCAGGTGCTTATACCATACTTTGCATCCTGGCAGAGTCTGGCTGAGTCTCGCCAGAGTCCAGGCGGAGTCTGGCGACTCAGGCAGACTCAGGCTGGACTCAGACAAACTCAGGCTGGGCAAATTAATATTAGTGTTCAGTGACCAACCACTGAAGTGACCAGGTGCAGTGCTTCAGTACCAGTACAGTGGTTCAACAGTGCAGCCCGCCCAGCCTGAGTTTGCCTGAGTCCAGACTGAGTCTGGCTGAGTCGCACTGACTCAGGCTCGACTCAGGCTGGACTCAGACAAACTCAGGCTGGGCAAATTAATATTAGTGTTCAGTGACCAACCACTGAAGTGACCAGGTGCAGTACTTCAGTACCAGTACAGTGGTTCAACAGTGCAGCCCGCCCAGCCTGAGTTTGCCTGAGTCCAGACTGAGTCTGGCTGAGTCTGGCTGAGTCGCACTGACTCAGGCTCGACTCAGGCTGAACTCAAGCTCGACTCAGTCTGAGTATTTCTTCCCGGAAGGGAGTATTTCTCGCCAGACTCAGCCAGGATGCAAAGCATGTTATACAAAAAGAAAATCAGAGCCGCAAGAAGGGCCTCGAGCACTTGGCCTCGACGCGACCCTCCCCGCGCACGCAAGTTGGAATTGGTATGTGTGCCTGGCAGGGCCGGTTTGCAGCGCGGAAGGCCGGCGTGAAGTCGAGACTCGCCGGACACTCCGTTTGGCATCGCAGCCAGGAGGCTTCAGGCCCCGCTTATGGTGGGAGACTACTCGTTTGGCAGAAGGAAGGGGGAGGGGGGCGAGGGAGGAGTCAAGCAAGCACCGCGGAGCCGCAGGCGCTATCTCAAGACATTTTGACGTTGTTTTCTTTCTCAGGGGACGTTGGTACCGTGTACCAGTTAACCTTAGGTACCAGGGAAAGCCTGCTACACGGGAGCCAAGCTTCACGTGTTCGGCGGTACTGCGGAGCCACGGGCCTACGGGTCAAGTGGCTACCGATTTCCCAAACTAAAGCATCAAGGCTTGGCGCACCTTGGGGCTTGGCGCTCGCGCTGAACACAAGCTCGTCGAGACGGTCAGCCGCAGGGCAGAGCGGACGGGGTTGCGGCACTGTGCTGCCTCCGACTCAAGCTTTGCAAGCTGTGGTTGACCGTCCCAGGAGCGGCCTTTTTCTTTTTTCTTTTTTCTTTTTTTCTTCTCTTCTTCTTCTCAGGGAACGTGTCAGTTAGACTTTGGCGGACACTTGCGGGCATAGCGGAGAACCCCCCCCCCACCCCCACCTTTATATTTTTTTGACGGACAGAGACGACGGCGGCTTTGTCCTACAGGCGACTGTGGCCGACGCCCCCCCCTTTTATCCCGGTGGCGGATATATGGCGGCACGGCAAACCATGGCTTTGTCCTACAGGCAACTGTGGCCGACGCCCCTCGCCCCCCCCTTTTATCCCGGTGGCGGACATATGGCGGCACGGCAAACCATGGCTTTGTCCTACAGGCAACTGTGGCCGACGCCCCTCGCCCCCCCCTTTTATCCCGGTGGCGGACATATGGCGGCACGGCAAACCATGGCTTTGTCCTACAGGCAACTGTGGCCGACGCCCCTCGCCCCCCCCTTTTATCCCGGTGGCGGACATATGGCGGCACGGCAAACCATGGCTTTGCCCTACAGGCAACTGTGGCCGACGCCCCTCGCCCCCCCCCTTTTATCCCGGTGGCGGACATATGGCGGCACGGCAAACCATAAAAACTAAGGCCCGAGACCCCCCCCGCTCCCCATGCCGGACATTATCCGCAAAAGTCTATCTGACACGTTCCCTCAGTGACAGTTTCACTTGGGGATTTAGAGCCTCCGGGTGGCTTTCAGCAACAGGAGTAAGCTGCATACGATACACGGTGAACTCCAGCAACTTTTGCTCGAGCTAAAGTCCGGCCTCAAGTGCGGGTGTGGCCACATCCGGAAATAGGGTATGCACACTCTATTGCACGGTGAACTCCAGCAACTTTTGCTCGAGCTAAAGCCGGGCTTAAAGTGCGGGTGTGGCCACACCCGAAATAGGGTGTGCACACATTTCCGGGTGTGGCGCACCCGCTTTTGGAGAGTCTGGTTTCACTCGAGCACGGGGACCACGGGGAGGAGGCCCCTACAACCGTGTCTGAGCAATCAGTTAAAAAACTCAGGGCACTCGCCCTGATTGTGCCTAGAGGGCTCGGGGGGAAAATGTTTCTTGGGTTTGAAAAGCGCGTGGTGCTTGAACCACCTAGGCCAGGTTATTTAACCGCGGATTTAGTGAAGGATTGTTCAGGAAACGGTCGCGAGCGAAACCCGACCAGATAACGACCATTTCACTGTCTTCTTTGCTTTGTGATGCGAACATCACGAGGTGCTGTCCGAAGACGAAGAAGGGGGGGGACATGGTACAGGGTGGGTCAGGAAGATGCTCACAGCTACTGGGCTCGAAAACCGTTTTGGTTTGCGGTCTGAGCCGAAGAGGCTTCGCTCAGTAGCAATCGAGAGGCCACGTTTTGTGGGCAAGGGAGGAAGGGGAGAAAAGACGTGGGAGGAAGGAAACCCAGTCTAAACAACAGGGAAACTGGCCCCCCAACAGGGAGGGCGTTGGCGAATGCCTAAACTTGCCGTAACACCTATTTGATGCAAGGTAAAAGAGAAGAGCCCGCAACGAGTGCGCGGATCATCAACCAGGCGAAACCTGAGTCGGTCGTAACACCAGCAATGGAAGTCTTTGTTCAAAGTCGATAACACGGGTGAATGATCTAGGCAAGACACACTGCCTCGCATGCCTGTTTGATGCTAGCATCAAGTCTTCTTCGAAGACGGGGGGAAATCTTACTTGAATGCTTGGTCAGAGCACTACCTTCCCGGAGGGGGGCGATATATTCCATGAGAGGCCCTCATCAGTATGCACCGTATTCGGCGCCGCCCAGCTCGCCGGTGAAGCTGTCGATCTCTTTCCAGCCGAAAAGCGTTCGCTTGTAAAGCGTGACGGTGCCGGCGGCCCAGCCGGTGTTCCAAAGGGCGTTGTGGTTTTTTTCCCCGGCGGGGTTCTCGTAGTCGATCAGCAGGCACCGGCTCTTCGGCGCGCTGAAGTCGATGACGATGCGGTTCCGCAGGTCCTCAGACGCGACCTGCCACCGCAGCTTGTCCACGGTTTCGGTCACTTCGAAGGTCTGCGTCACGAGCTCCTTCGTGAAGTTCCACTCGTACAACTCGCCTTCGTGGTAGAACGCGATCAGGAGCTGCCGGCCCAGCGAGACGCCGAACACGCGGGGGTCCGCCCCGCCGACGTCGAGGCTGGTTTTTTCGAGGAGCTTCCCGGTTGCGTCGCTGAACAAGCGGTTGCAGTTGATCCACACCCACGGGTTCGTATACTTCTTCCCCCAGTTCTTATCCTGGTACCCAGCCGAGCTCGCCGGGAGGACGTCGAAGGATTCGCCGTTGAGTGTGACGGTGCCGGATAGTCTGCTCTTCATGCCCTCGACGTGCCAGTACATGTCGAACGCGCTGAGATCACGCAGCGGCTCCGAAGTGCCGATTCCGACGGAGTAGCTCAGGTCCTTCACGATGGACAGGTCCCAGCTCATTTCCCCAGCGTCCGACATGTACTTCGGGTCCGCCGCGTCTTCTGCCGACATCGACACGGAGCCCTTCAACGCGGTCTCGTTCGCGAAGTGCTCGCCGATGCGGACGTCCATGTACTCCACCTCCGCCGCGAAGTCGTCAATCCCGTAGAAGTTGTGGATCTCCAACGACGCGTTTTCGGCCCAGGTGCCGGCCTTAATCATGGCGTACGACGGCGGCACGCCAGCGGCTTGGTTCTCAGGTGCCTGTCCGAGCACTGGCTCCGCGCCGCCGAGGCCCGGGTTCATCGCGTAGTACGCGATGAAAAACGGCTGGAACGCGCCGGTCTCCCGGTTGACCGCGACGAACGAGTGCCACCACCAGTCGAAGCCGTGGGTGTTGAGGGGGTTGTCGATGATCCCGAACAACAGGCCGCTGTCGGGGTCGAGCATGTACCCGTTTCGGCTCGAGTCTGTGTCGTTGGTTTCATGTTTACCGCTTCGTGTTTGCAGTTACTGTCTTGTGTTTACTGTGTTGTGCTTATTGTGTTGTTGTGGTTACTGTCTTGTGGTTACTGTCTTGCCGTTACTGCTTTGTGTTCACCGTCTTGTGCTTACTGTCCTGTGGTTACTGTCCTGTGGTTACTGTCCTGTGGTTACTGTCGTGTGGTTACTGTCTTGTCGTTACTGTCTTGTGTCTACCGTCTTGTGGTTATTGTCTTGCCGGTACTGTCTTGTGTTTACCGTCTTGTGCTTACTGTCTTGTGTACTGTCTTGTGGTTACTGTCTTGCCGTTACTGTCTTGTGTCTACCGTCTTGTGGTTATTGTCTTGCCGGTACTGTCTTGTGTATACCGTCTTGTGCTTACTGTCTTGTGTACTGTCTTGTGGTTGCTGTCTTGTGTTTACCGCCTTGTGATTACTGTCTTGTGGTTGTCTTGCCGGTACCGTCTTGTGTTTACCGCATTGCTTACTGTCTTGGTTACCGTCTTGTGTGCACTGGATTGTGGTTAAACGAAGCCGATCGTTCGGGGAGGTGCTCGCGATGCTGATGGGCCCGGTGGCGTGTTTGCGGAACGTTTCTCAGGCTCCCTCTCCGGAATCGAACTCCCATTCCCCGTTGCAGCCTGGTTTATCCACACACCGCTGCTTTTGCTGGTCAAGTGTACCCACCTCGACCTCGCGGTTTTTAGGCCACGGAGTTGAATCATGGTGGATCATTTGGGGATCACCAAGTAGCGATGGAGTTACCATTGCTATCCAACTGGGCCCACCCCGCGTAGATTGCCGCCGACTTAATGCCGTCTGCGGACGCAGTGCTGATCCATATACTCTGAGACCTGCATGGCTTACGCGGCATGAGTTTGTCCGAAGGTGCCGCGGGCGGGTGCAGAGTGCCGGATTTGTCCTATCCAGGCTTAGTCAACCATTTTTCGGGTCCCGACAACATATGAGACGATGCCAGAACCCCCCCTACCCTCCCCTTTGCACTAATAAACTACTTTTCGACGTCCGAAAGGGGAGGGGGGGTTGTTTTGGCATCTTATCATATGCACTTGATATCAAAATCCCTTTTCCAGCAAATCAGAATCTGGCTGGCGAGCTTGCGTGAAGCACGGCTGTAATGTACGGAAAGGTGGGAGGTCAAATCCCCAACCACCACAGACGCCGCCGACCACCATTTCTGTGGCCCATGATCGGCACAATAAGGGGCAAGGCAACGGGCGACACCATTGCTTACCATCAAAGGGCGGAAGACATACCTGCGTTGCTCACACCAATCATGAGGGCAACCAAGCCGATCACCTTCGCGACGTTCATTGTTGTTGTGTGGCCACCCGCAGATGGACTGTCCTTAATTTGTTAATCCTGAGTGGTGGCAATGTAATGGTGCGATGCCTCGTTCGTTGCCAGCTACGCATGTGGCGTCTTCAACTAAGACGAGATGTGTCTTTCCTAAAAAACTCATTGTAGTCAATAGCAGCAGTCACGATTTTCATTGTACGCAAAGCGGGTGCCTGTATTCAAAGAACACTTCCGGGGGTAGGTATCGCGATGAGTAACAACAGCAGATCAGCGGAGCAACTGATCAATGACAATGATCCTTGCCCAAAAAAGGGCGGCTGCTCAGTAGGTGGTGGTATGAGGTGGTGGTGCAGTGGGTCAACTGCAAAGATACGAAACGACTTTAGTGCGGTGTCGCATGTGGTTTCTGTAGAGCGAGCTAAGTCCACGGAACCTGTGGGCCCAGGGGGAAGCATCGGGGCCCGATTCAGGGGGTTCCCCAGTAAAAAGGGACCCATGCGGCGGCTGAGAGCCTCTGGGCTGAGCAGACCCCAGTGCTGTACGCCATACTGACCTTTCCATATTGCACGCTTCGTACGGCTTGCTTGCACCACTATTAGTGAAAACCCCACCCACGGCCACCAAAAGATATGCCTTCTCGCTCTTTCGCTATCCTTATCAGTTGTAGTAGTGGTAGCTTGAACTCGATATGGTAGTAGTGTGTCATCTGCCGAAGCAGCCGGAGACAGCAGGCGCAGGGGGCAGGTGTTGCTTTACTTTTCTCCTTCTTCATGGAGACCCGCCCCCGGCATCCCGACTGTCCAATCACGGTCGCGAAAGGTTTGTGCCTCTAGTGATGAAGTGGTTGACCAGCCCACGAAGCCTTATACAGCACAGCTACAACACGAGGATGCAGCCGTGCTTAGGTGTGTCAAGTACATGATGCTGGCGGTTGGGGGATCGGCGACCGCAGCTCAACTAAGGCGCGGTCAACAGTGTCGCCTCGTGAAGGCCCGGGGTGACAGGCCCCCCCATGACACCTCTGCTACCAGGCAGCCTATGATGAGGCCCTATCCTTATCAGTAGTAGTAGTAGTAGTAGTAGTTTGAACTTGTTATGCAGCAACAATCTGTGTCGATAGACTGCACACGCCGATACAGACTACCTCTTTGCACGCGTCGTGTCATGCTTCGGTCGCTTCTTGCCCCGCGTACTGCTTGTCTCCGGCGCGCTTCACGTCTGATGTGCAGTTTGGTGACGAGGAATCAGATGATTCGCAAGAGTAGGAAGAGCTGCGACCCCAGCGGCGAACGTCCTGCACGGGCGGATGTCTTTCATGACGACCGGAGCTACATCGACGAAGCTGCAGGAATCGGCGGTGTGGCACCTAGTTCCCGACTGGACGCGTGCATCGAAAAAGACGGGGCCACGGTTGACGCAAGCATAAAGGAAGAAGTGTTCCTCCGCATCGCGCGGCGAACTTTTTAAATGCGGACAGGCGGTCAACGCGGACGATATCGCAGTTCTAAATCGCCCGCAGGGGGGCATCACGCTTGTTGCTTAGTGGTTAAAAAGATAAAACACGTGGTGTCACCTGAGGGAGGTAATCTCAGGGCCGCCCACGTGATAAAGCCGTTAACCACTGGGAGTACGGACCACACGGATCAGCATGCACTGCGTTAGCAGCGGCTGCCGGCAAATCCCGTGACACCTTTTATATGGGTCGATGCCAACCCCCCCCCCCCTTTTGCCAACCAGCAGTCCTGTCTGCAGACACTCAGGTTCCACGCTGATGATGGTCCGCCTTATGTGTCCGTGGCTTAAAGGACCGAAACACGGCGCAGACGGGACCAGTGCGGTGTTGAGCACATACCCATTCCAAGCAACAAGTCAGTGCTGCCTAGCGAGTCGCAGTCACAACCAGGGCGAGTGCCCTGAGTTTTTTAACTGATTGCTCAGACACGGTTGTAGGGGCCTTCTCCCCGTGACGGATTCGCCTGTGCTCTAGTAGCACGGGTGGTCCTGGCTGTGACGAGCTACGAACAGCCGCCTGACAAACCAGACTCACACCGCAGTCCTGTCTGCAGACACTCAGGTTCCACGCTGATGATGGTCCGCCTTATGTGTCCGTGGCTTAAAGGACCGAAACACGGCGCAGACGGGACCAGTGCGGTGTTGAGCACATACCCATTCCAAGCACGTTCTTGCACCCCCCCCCCCCCCCCCCCTTTTGCACCAACTCAGCTCGAAAATTTTCTAAGTCAAACCCAGATAATTTTGGGCCCAGGATCACAGTTGTTCCGCAGTGGGTGTATCGATATACTTCCCGACTTGCAGATCGTGCTCGGTTACTTGAAGGGGCGCGGAGAGTCGGTCCCAAGAAGTATGCCGTGCGGGTTGAAGAGCTCGACTCTTCCCGCTGGAAGTTCAAATGGGGCTGGAATGTCATCCTACCACCAAGGCGCACAGCGCCATCACCCCTACCGGAAACAAAGCTTACCCCGACAAGATTCAAGCGGAAGGCGAGTGTCGACTCCAAGTACAGGGGTCAAACCTTCTGTCATTCATGCCCAAAAAGACAGGCGCTTCGTTTTGTTTGTGCGTGCCCGGTTGATCGTTTTCCCACTTGTATTTACCCTGTGTGTATTATAGGTAACGAATTCTGATCAACCACCAAAACACGCTACGTCTTTTTAGCCTGCACAATACATTGAAGGGCAACCCACAAGATTGTTAGTTCTAAAAAAAGATGTGTGCACAGGCACAAGACGACCGGGAGGAACTGGGTGCGAAAAAGGAGGTCCCCTGTGTAGCTCACGCCAGACCATTGCTACGTATTCGTTGCCCTAGAAGCGACCACTCGATGACGATGACGCGAATGAGTGCAAACGCCTGATCGAACCCGTAAGCAGTAGTCGCCTAGTGACGGCAGGAAAGCGCCGGCTTCGACCCCATCATTTTATCGACAACCCCACACACTGTGGAGGCGGTACGTCTGCCGATGCCCGCCCAGAACTCGATTTTTTAGCGAAGGGACTCTGCACACAATCTATCTCCCCGCCAGCGGCTGTCGGTCCCGCAAGCGAGGGGTGATATATGGTGTTTTTCTCGGGTTGGCAACGCGGGAAGTAGCCTTGTGCAAGGGTCAGTTCTCGTCGGAGCAGTATTGATCAACCACACCCTGAAGCCTGTCGTATCGATGATGCAGATTCTCGACACAGATTCTTTGCATTACAACCTGCAACCCAACCTCGTATCGACTTTCGTGGTGCACCCACCTCCTTCAGTGGTTGCAAATTTCTTGCATTCGTGTGATTGTCAGGCCTTCGAATACGCTGAGCAACGCACTATCTCCTTCAGAAACTGTGATGGGCGTCCCCCTTACTCGGTGGCGCCTGCTTCTTCCAGCGCGCTCACGATGGCGGCGAAGTGCCCTCGACGCTTTTGCTTGAGCGCGGTCCTAGCGATGGTCAACGCCGTGCGCCCCGCGTAGTCCGTCAGGTCCAGCCTCGCCCCAGCTCCGACCAGCTCCTGGACAGCGCCGAGGTTGCCGACGTCGCAAGCCTCGATGAGCGCCGACCTACCGTTGCTGTCCTGCAAGTCGACCGCCGACGCCGCTGCGGCGAGCTTCCGCACGATTTCCAAGTGGTGGGGCTCGGGCGCGTTTTTGACGGCGTGCATCAACGCCGTCCGACCCTTGGTGTCCTGCAAGCCTATGCCGGGGCCCGCATCGATCAATTGGTGAACGATGGCGGGGGACCCCGAGATTACAGCGTGCATGAGCGCAGTTTGGCCCCTGTTGTCCTGTAGGTCGAGGGAAGCGTTCGCCGCGATGAGTACCTGCAAGACGTCCGAATTCCCCGAGATGCTGGCTTGCATGAGTGCAGTCCAGCCGTCGTTGTCTTGGATGTCTACCTGAGCATTCGCTCCGAGCAACTCCTGTACAACGGCCAAGTGGCCCGATCCGATGGCTTTGAGCAACGCCGTCCATCCGTGGTTGTCTTGCAGGTCGACCTGCGCGTGTCCCTTGATCAGTTCCCGCACCGCTTCCAAGCGCCCAGACCCCGCAGCTTTCATGAGGGCCGTCCACCCGTAGTAGCTCTGCAGGTCTACCTGCGCGTGCCCTCGGATAAGGGTCCGGACGACGCCAGCGTGCCCCCACCAGCAAGCCTTCATCAGAGCCGTCTCATTGGTGAAGTCCGGTATGTCCACGGACGCTCCGGCTGCGACCAGCTGCTCGACGACCGTCGCGTGCGCGGCCGCCGCCGCCACCACGATGGGCGGGATACCGGCCGGGATGCTACGCGGGTTCATGATGCTGGGGTTGCGGAACCCTCCTCTTCTTTCTTTTTCTTCCTGTCGACAGCTCGTGTCAGACTAGCCCACCCAGGGGTGGTTGGTTCCTTCTGGCAGGGTCTTTCCCGGCCGGAAATTGTACGGGTTCAAAATACTATTGCGTGTTTTCGTTTTTTAACCTTAGCTCGCTTGCGATCAGGGGACTTTAGCACTTCGTCTGACCGAGCAAAAAAGCCGGTTGTGAGCCAAAACCCCGGTTTGGGGCTTCTTCGGGTCTATGTCTTGTTGGACGACAGACGGCAGTTTGTCGTCGGCTTCAGCGTCGCCCTGCACATGCGAACAATGAAACGGAAGGAGTGCTTGTTCGTGGTGGTGGCGGTGTGCATGACACCAAACTACTTAGCTGGTGTGGGAGAAGTTCGAATCAGGGAACATCCTGCGGTTAAAAAAGCTTCGTCCAGCGCGCTCACGATGGCGGGCGGAGTGCTTTGCTTGCGCGCGGTCCCAGCGATGGCCAACGCTGCGCCCGCGTATCCGCCAGGTCCAGCCTCACCCCAGCTCCGACCAGCTCCTGGACGGCGCCGAGGTTGCCGACGTAGCAAGCCTCGATGAGCGCCGACCAACGTTTGTTGTCCTGCAAGACAACCGCCGACGCCGCTGCAGCGAGCTTCGCTCCGAGCAACTCCTGTACAACGGCCAAGCGGCCAAATCCGACGGCTTTGAGCAACGCCGTCCATCCGTCGTTGTTTTGCAGGTCGACCTGCGCGTGTCCCTTGATCAGTTCCCGCACCGCTTCCAAGTACCCAGCCCCCGCAGCTTTCATAAGGGCTGTCTCCCCGTTGCGGTCCTGCGGGTCTACCTGCGCGCGCTCTCGGATCAGGATCCGGACGACGCCAGCGTGCCCCCCCACCAGCAAGCCGCCATCAGAGCCGTGTCCACGGACGCTCCGGCTGCGACCAGCTGCTCGACGACCGTCGCGTGCCCGGCCGCCGCCGCCACCACGATGGGCGGGATCCCAGCCGGGATGTTACGCGGGTTCATGATGCTGGGGTTGCGGAACCCTCCTCTTCTTTCTTTTTCTTCCTGTCGACAGCTTGTGTCAGACTAACTTGCTTGGTTCCTTCTGGCAGGGTCTTTCCCGTCTGGAACTTGCACGGGATCAAAGGTTTTGGTGGTGGCTCTTCATATTTTTTTTTGGTAGGAAAAGAAATTTGGTTCTTTGAAGACTAATAATAATCCGAACGACAGGTTTGCCGCTCCAATCCGTCCAGAGAAACTAAGTAGCTTGCTTCCCTTCCCTCCCGTCCCACTTGTTCGCACTTCCCATCGACGATGCCGAAAGTCACCGAGGCTTACTTGGCCGGACTGACTGTGGTCGAGCTGAAAGCGCTGGCCGCGGAACTCGGTGGGGTAGTCGTCGGGATCCAGCGAAAGCGGGAGCTGCAGGCCAGGATCCTGGCAGAGAAAGACGGGGAAGACGCCGATGATGGCGGGCAGCGACGAGGACGAAGATGACTATGTGTGAGAGAATAGGCTATCCCGGGAGGTCACTCCACAAAAGATTTTTCCCGCCAGCCAGCCCAAAGGAACCTGAGGTTCGTTCGTAATACCTTGTGGAATTCCCTCGATGAATCGCAAGCGGCGGAGGAGCGGTTCGCCCGCATCCGCAAGCTAACTCCCAAGATCGAAGACGCCCTCGTCCAGGAGGTCATCGCCGATGATATCCGCGCGCTGATCGAGCGGAAGCTCGACCAGCGCGCCGTGCAGGCCGTCGAAAGGAAGGCGCAGTGGGCGATGGGCCGTGTCGTAGAACAGCCACGGGTCTCGCAGCCAGTTGAACGAGCGGAGCCCGACTTTGTGAAGAAGGGAAGCCGGCCCATCCCCCTCCTGATAAATCGTGACCTACCGCGGTATATCTCAAAGTTTGAAATTAGGATGCAGGAGAATCTGTGATGGCCCTGGAATACAGCACCTGGAGATCCCGGGTGCGAAGGTCCAGCAGGCCCTGCTCGACGGCATCGACGCCGCGGACGCCAACAGCACGTGGCAGAACGTCGGCTACACCCACGCGAAGTGGAGGTACGTGCGGAAGGTGGATCTCCTGGACAACCGTGGCGGACCAGGTCCTGAGTTGGGTCGGATGGATGCAGGCCGACGGGTTGAAGGCTTCCTCCATCCTGACAGAGATAGGCAACGGCATCGCCGCTCTGAAGCTCCAGGGGGTAAATTTGGAAGCTGTGTCACGACCAATTGCGCTTCGGGCAGAGTGACGCCCTGGGTGGACAACTTTTTTCCTTTCGGCCCGTGAAAAATCTGGCATGGCAGAGCTCTGGGACACCTGGACTCGTACGGCGGAATACGTGGGACTCGAGACCTAGCCAGTCCAACAAGGTCCGGCCGAGCGCGTTCAGTGGCTCGGTTTGAATGTCGACCTCCCGCCCAATAGGATCCGCGCGCCGCGCAGCGTCACCGCCGCTCTCGGCCCGGCCATAGACGCGATTTCAGGAGGCTCGTCCTTCAGAGATATATCTACCGGGTTCTGGGCGTGTGCAATTTTTAGACTGTTTCTAGTAACCGCACCTAAGCCACCAAAAACGCCCAGCTTTTCACATCTTGCCTGCCAAGACCATTCAGCTACTGCTCAACAATCCTGATAATTCTGCAGACTGCTTAAAAAGCTTCTGATAAGTACTCGAAATGCCACCTCACCAGACCGCTGGCCTGCACAAGGAAGACCCTGGCTCACCCGAGCCAGCAAGAGTGCACCAGCAGACCACCAGGGCAAAAAAACACAAACCTCCAGAGCAAAAAAACAGCAAAAAAAACAAAAAAACAAAAAAAAACAAAAAACCCGGTAGGGTGCCAACATTGCTAGACGCCCTGTCTCGTCAGGTTCCGAAGTAGTGAGGACCTCTCATCCGTCCTCGAGACTGTTATTCGCATCATATTTGTTTTTCCACGTCACAATTTCTTTTGTATTCACGCCCGGGAACTGTTTGTAGTGCCTCACACAAGCGACTTCGCGCAGGGATGCACCACTTCATGTGGACAGCAGCAAGATTAGCAGCTATCTGGCTCCACCTTTTACTCCAACCATACGGCGCGCGGCAGAGCAGGAGAGGTGGACGAGAGTGACAGACACAAGCATATGGGACCAATAGGCTTGCTCGTGGTGGTGGCGGTGTACATGACACCAAACTACTAAGCTGGTGTCGGATCAGGGAATATGTGTGGTTAAAAAAGCTTCTTCCAGCGTGATCACGATGACGGCAGAGCGCTTTGTTTGCGCGCGGTCCCAGCGACGGCCAACGCCGTGCGCCCCGCGTAGTCCGCCAGGTCCAGCCTCGCCCCAGCTCCGACCAGCTCCTGGACGGCGCCGAGGTTGCCGACGTCGCAAGCCTCGATGAGCGCCGACAGCCGACGCCGCTGCGGCGAGCTTCAACGACGTCTGAACCTTTGTTGTCTCTTCTCGACTTTCGTGGTGCACCCGTCCCCTAACTCGGTGGCGCCTGCTTCTTCCAGCACGCTCACGATGGCGGCGGAGTGCTCCCGACGCTTTTCCTTGAGCGCGGTCCTAGCGATGGCCAACGCCGTGCGCCCCGCGTGGTCCGCCAGGTCCAGCCTCGCCCCAGCTCCGACCAGCTCCTGGACGGCGCCCAGGTTGCCGTCGTCGCAAGCCTGGATGAGCGCCGACCTACCGGAGTTGTCCTGCAAGTCGACCGCCGACGCCGCTGCGAGCTTCCGCACGATTTCAAAGCGGCGGGGCTCGTCGCATTCTTCTTTAACGGCATACATCAACGCCGTCCGACCCTCGTTATCCTGTAAACCGATGTCGGAGCCCGACTCGATAAATTGGTGAACGGCGGAGAACATATTGGATGCAGCGTTCATGAGCGCAGTCCGGCCGTCTTCGTCCTGTCGGTCGAGGGAATCCTTCTTTTTTTTCGCGGCGATGATTACCGGCAAGACGTCCGTTCTATGCATCAAGGTGCTATCCACGAGAGCAGGCCACCAGCTGTGGTCTAGCATGGTTGACCGAGCATTCGCTCCGAGTAACTCCTGTATAACAGCCAAGTGGCCGTGCACGATGGCACAGGACAAGGGGAATCCGCTTTTGCCTTGCAGGTCGACCTGCGCGTGTCCCTTGATCAGTTCCCGCACCGTTTCCAAGCACCCAGCCGCCGCAGCTAGTGTGAGGGCCGTCTCCCCGTAGTCGGACTGCAGGTTGACCTGCGCGCGCTCTCGGATCAGGGTCCGGACGACGCCGGCGTGCCCCCCCCTGCAGCAAGCCGCCATCAGCGCCGTCTCGCCGAGGAAGTCCGGTAGGTCCACGGACGCTCCGGCTGCGTTGACAGCTTCTGTCAGACTAGCCCACCCAGGGGCTATGGTGGCTGCATACGGCTGCATACGCGTATGCGCCCAAACCTGCATACGCATACGGCGCTGCATACGGCTATGCATATGGCTGTGACTTCTGGCAATGCACCTCCTTCGTCCAGGACGAAGGGGGAGTCGAAAAGGATACTTAAAAGCAAAGTTTCGTGAGTGTCGATGGAACCTATGTCCGCCGCAACCCGGGGTACACGGGCAGTGTGTTCACTCCCGTAAGCCGACGAGCCGCGCTCCGATGAGGCAACCGAAGCTGGTTGTCTCAGGATCTGCTGAGCAACGGGCTGGCGGAAAGGCTCGCCCACGTGGTGCGGGCCTTTTCCGCCAGCCCATTGTAGGCTGTCGTGCGTCATGAAGCATGCTCGTTCAGTGCTTCGAGCTGGCGTTCGACGTTGTCGGGGAAAAAGCGAGGCACATTGACCGTGGCACGCATCCTCATCGACCTGCTTTCTACTTACCAGTAGTACCGCCGAACACGTGAAGCTTGGCTCCCGTGTAGCAGGCTTACCCAAGTACCCAAAAACACAAAAAAGAAGAGCGCCCAACCCTGCCAGAAGGAACCAACCACCCCTGGGCTGGGCTGGCTGCATACGTGCAAACGTATGCGTATGCGTATGCGTATGCGTATGCGTATGCAGATTTGAAAATATGCATACGCATACGGCTGCATACGTATGCATATGTGGGGCTGTGTGAGGCCAGCCCGGCCATCTGGCTGCTGCGTGACGGGCCTATGAGCGAAGACGGTGGAGTCCAGAGCCCCAGAAACTGGAGTTAAAGCTGGAGTTGAAAAAGTGGGTGTTACACGCTTTTTAGGTGTGACTCGCGCCCTCTTTGACTGCAGTTTCTGAGACTGGACCTCACCGTGTAACAATGCAATGTGGTACTGCAGAGCCACGAGCGTACGGGTCAATTGGCTGCCGATTTCCCAGAATAAAGCATGAAGGCGCGGCGCACCTTGGGGCTTTGGCGCTCGCGCTGAACACAAGCTCGTTGAGACAGGGCAGAGCGGACGGGGTTGTAGCACTGCGCTGCCTCCGACTCAAGCTTTGCAAGCTGTGGTTGACCGTCACGTTCCTGGACCAGGTGCGGCCTTTTTCTTCTTTCCTTTCTTCTTGTGTTGTTCGGGGTGGATCGGCCTTCCGGGCACTGGAGATCATTCCCGAGCTGATCCACCCGCGAAACTGCATCGCACTGTGGCTAAAGATTGTCATTGTGAAAATGTTAAAGGTCACAATCGCGACTGCGACTAAAGAACTTTTCTGGTAAAATGCCTTGTGCGACTGTGACTAAAGGTTTTTCCAAGGTATTTGCATTGCGACTGTCGCCTAAAGATTTCAGCTGCTATAAGTCACAATCGCGACTGTGACTACAGATTTTCATAGTGAAAATGTTAAAGTTCCCAATCGCGACTGCCTGCCGTTTATCACGGTAGGACGGCAGACGCGGCACCACGACCACAGGACGTCGAAACGACGCGAGCAACAACGTCGCAGGAAAACGCGAAAGACTCGGAGGCGAATCGGTCAAGTGCCACTGAAAAATCAGATCTTCTGCATAACCCCAAACTTTCACTGTGGAGTCTGGTCGAGGCACCAATCAGCCTTCATCAAGATACAGAATCTGCACCAGCCTATTTAAGTGCCCAATGTGTAACAACTTTCGCGGAATCTTCCGGGCAAGTGTATCCTGCCTTGTCTCAACTCATCGAGGAAACACAATGCCCATTGACATTT
Source organism: Diplonema papillatum (assembly GCA_030068145.1). Classification (NCBI taxonomy): domain Eukaryota; phylum Euglenozoa; class Diplonemea; order Diplonemida; family Diplonemidae; genus Diplonema; species Diplonema papillatum. Next base: position 66,265 of record JAPJBO010000564.1, read on the forward strand.
CCTGAGGAGAGCTGCTACGAGTACAGTGGGCAAGGGAAACAATGCTAGTGAGATCAAGCTGTCAGGGAGGGATGTCCTGTCGAGTGGACCTTGAACCTGACGATACTCTACAACGGAAGTGCAGGCCTGGCACTCCGCGCTGCTCGCGCCGCTTGCGGCGCGGGTCTCTTCAGAGCCGGTCGTCCTCGTGTGCGCTGCTCCGCCTTCGTCCGGCGCGCCTCGTGACACTTCCTTGCCCTGGGTGTTGTTCCTCTTCGAGCTCCTCCCTCCTCGTCCCGCCTGACTCTCCTGTTCCGCTAAGGTGAACCACTTCTGGGCCCGTCGCCCTGCATCCGGGTTGCGGAATGTTCACGCATTCCCTTTCGGCAATCCTGCACGTCCGAGCAAGCTCGTCAGCGGCAGCTTTGAGGCGAGCAATTACACCTTGCCTTAGGACCGACTGACTCGTTGCATGGTCCGGCTCCGTTCCGCAACTCGCTACCGACGGTGAAGGTGAACGGGGAGAAAAAAAAAAGAGGTCGGTGCTTGGCTTTTCATATGTATTCATGTTTATACCGGATGTACGGGTGCATCGTCAGGTCCAACAGAACGGCGGAAATGGAAAGAGCAGGCGCCCGACCCTTGGGGGAACACCTCTCGGTTGGATTGTAGTTTTCCGCTGACAAAAAGCCTTTCCCGCACCCCTCGGCAGCGTCTTCCCGTGGAAGGAAATCGGTGCCGCGCTGATGGAGGAGTCGACCTCCTGCAGCGACAAGGCCAGCGCCACGGGTTAAAACATAGTTAGTGCTTGGGCAGAATCTTGCCTCTCCCACACGTAAGTTGAATGCTAGCATCAGATCCTCTTCGAGGAAGTGCAGAAGCTCGCTATATTTCAGATTTTTTTTTTTTTTCCTTTCCCCGACAGCTATCTTGTCAGACCAGCCTACCCGAAGGCAGTTGATTTATTTTGGCAGGTTTGCTCTACCGGCGGAAGTTGTTTGGGTTGGCGTCCTTTTTTTGTCTCGCGCCGTCTCTAGAGTAAAAGAAGAATTTCGTGGTCTCCAGCCTCGTTCGCCCGCTCTAGGCTTTTCTTTTTTGGGTGCGAATTCGCTTAGGGATCTGGGGGTTTATAGCCTCCGGGTGACCATTGTCGTAAAGGTTCCTTTAAGGTATAGTATGTAAGTGTGCGTATCGTATCTGTGTGTAGTGCAGTACGTGTGCTTGTGCGTGTATCTTTGTTGTCTATTACCGACTTTTTAGAGTGAAAGTTCGCTTGAAACTCCGGGGTTTTAAAGTCTCCGGGTGACCTTCGTCGTTATGGGGGAAGATATCCTTGTGCTCTGAATGTCGTAAGAGTGGTGGTTACACGAGGTAAGAGGATCGATTTTTAATACATCTGTACTGACGGGAACATTTCCGGGACAACGGTTGCACATGAAAGAGAAAACGAAGCCAACAAAAAAGTGCTAATACCGGAAAAACCCCCCCCGCCCCCCAGAGAGGTTTATACCCTGTACACGCGAAGAACAAGAAATGCGTAGTTTTGGTTTATTCTTTTGCTTTTCGTTGTCGACAACATTATTTACTTTCAGCGTCTTTTATGCCTTTTAGTGACGAAACGTTTACCCTTATCATTTTCATCACCTTTGGTCAGTTGATGCTGATCGTCCGTTGCTTCGTATACCAGTGCAAGCCCCAACTCCGGAAATGTTCCTAAAAATTTACTTTTGTCGTCGGCGATTTCCTCCGTTGTGTAGCGTCCTTGTGCGGCGGTAGGATCAGACTTACAGTCATTTTGGACGTTGTGGTGCCGTAGTTTTCTCGGGAAGGGTTGTAAGAACGTGCACGACCTCGTTGTTCTGGAAGCAACAAGAAATTTCACTGATAACATGTGACACGGTCATTTTGGACGTTGCGGTGCAGTAGTTTTTTCGAGAAGGGTTGTAAGAACGTGCACGACCCTGTTGTTATGAAAGCAACAAGAAATTTCACTGATAACATGTGACACAGTCAGTTTGGACGTTGCGGTGCAGTAGTTTTTTCGAGAAGGGTTGTAAGAACGTGCACGACCCTGTTGTTCTGAAACAACAAGAAATTTTACTCGCTGCATTGAGAACATGTGACATAACAGTGGATCACATGTGCTTTTCAACAGTATTACGATCTGGTCGCGCAGCATCGTACTCACGCCAGAATGGATCTGCCAGAAACGCCCCCTGTTGGTATTGTCGTATATGGAATGTCTTTGCACATGGCATGCCACATATTAATCAGCATGTGAAACCTCATAACAAGTGGATCGTGTGTTGGAATGGTATGTGCTCAACACCCGCACCGTGTCCTATCTGCGCCGTCGTTTGGCTCTTTGAGCCATGTTCGGGGGCAAAAATCGCAGGTTAGTGAGGGGGGAGGTTTGCAAGAACGTGCTTGGAATGGATATGTGCTCAACACCGCACTGGTCCTGTTTCGGTCCTGTAAGCCAAGGCGGACCATCATCAGCGCGGAACCTGAGTGTCTGCAGATAGAACAGCGGTGTGAGTCTGGTTTGCCAGGCGGCTGTTCGTAGCTTGTCACAGCCAGGACCACCCGTGCTACCAGAGCACAGACGGGGAGGAGGCCCGTGATAGTAAGGGGGGAGGGAGGTCTTATATGGGGGGTTCCCTCTTGATGACACCACACACGCAACCTTACACCGCGATGCTGTAAGCCAAAAAAAAACGGAGCACGTAACAAGTCGTTCGACCAGTCGTGTTCGAGAGTGCACAGCTCATGACTCGCAATATGCATTCGTCATTCGGCTCGTCATTTTATGACTAGGCGTATGCATGACTGACCTGTAGCGTCCATTCATGGCTTCGATGACTATCCAGAGACCATACGCCTCCTTTTAGCGTTTTTGCGTTTTCGGCTGAAGAGACGTTAGACAGGATCAATGCCATGACTCATCAGTGGAAGCCCCCCGTACCGGAGTATCAGTCATTTTCCATCGTGGCCCCCGCACAACGAAGACCTGCACCCATCCGCTCCCCGTCAAGCCTCACACACCAACGACTTCGCGGCGTGGGCCACGCACCCTTACGCACGCCTACGTCGCAGGTGGCACAAACCGAAGAAGCCCATGCGGCAGGGAGTGGAGACGAGGTGATGCAAGACGAAGGGGAAGCGCGAAGTGACCAGCCCGGACGGACCAGCAAGATGCAAGACCAGGCGACCAAGAGAAGGAGGGGGACGCGACCCAGAGACCCGGGCTAAGTCCCGCAGACCGAGGTGCGGGGACAATAAAAACCCATAGTATCCCTCCGGGAGAATAAGAAGCCTTCTTCTCCCGGCAATTCTCGCTGGCTTTGGACTAGAAACCTTCTTGACTCACAGACAAAAACACCGGTTAAGGGTGAAGAAGAAGAGAAGAAAAAGAAAAAGGCCGCTCCTGGTCCAGGAACGTGACGGTCAACCACAGCTTGCAAAGCTTGAGTCGGAGGCAGCTCAGTGCCACAACCCGTCCGCTCTGCCCTGCGGCTGACCGTCTCGACGAGCTTGTGTTCAGCGCGAGCGCCAAGCCCCAAGGTGCGCCAAGCCTTGATGCTATAGTTTGGGAAATCGGTAGCCACTTGACCCGTAGGCCCGTGGCTCTGCAGTACCGCCGAACACGTGAAGCTTGGCTCCCGTGTAGCAGGTTTTCCCTGGTACCCAAGGTTAAGGGGTGAAAAAGGTGAAAAAAAGGGGGGAGGATGCCCGGAAAACGCAAACGGAGCCCATCCAGCTCAAGCAAAAGCAGTGCGGAGTCGTCCGAATGAGCCAGAATCGGACGAGCTTCCGCAAAGGTCACGCGACCGATACACGCAAGTGTGGGACAAGTTCGTGGACTTCAACAGAACTAAGGGGAAGTACCCGAAGACAACGATGCGCCGCCAGCCGACTGAGCGAGAGTACTCGCTGTTTTTTCCGCCACCTGCGCAACGACGAGAAGTTCAAAACAAGCACCATCTGGTCCTACTACTCCATGCTTGGGGTGCTGCCCAGCATTTCGGAACAACGCTGAAGGAAAAATACCCCCGGTTGATGATGAAGCTGAAGGTGAGAAGCAACAGCACGAAGACGAAGAAAGCGAAATCCTTCGAATCACACGAAGTCGAACGCTTCATAAAGCTCAGATCTACAAGCAATGCGAAGGTGGCCCAAGACAAATCCTCATCAGCTTGGCCTATCTTGGCAGACTTCGGTGTGCTGAGTTGAGAACCATCGAGATCGCAGACATCGAAACAGCTGCATGCGGATTGCGAGTGAACTACAAGGCTTCTTCGCAGATGCAGTCATCGAGCACCTGGCTTGTCTTCGGGATCGGGTATCGAGTCAGGACCTCTCGGAAGGCGCGCATGTGTAGACAACAAAGTACACGTCTGTTCCACTCGGCAGAAACACTCTTACAATCTCCCAAAGGTTCTGGCCGAAGCCCTCGGTATTGATCCGAAACTGTACACCGGCCACTCTCTCAGGCGTTCCAGTGCAAAGGCAGCGGCGGACGCGGGTGCAACAACCTTCGATCTTCGAAGGCATTATGGATGGGCAAGCGAGTCCACAACGCTACGTGGTGATTGCCCAGAACAAAATGGCAGGCTTCATTGCCGGGACACAAAACCCCCCCCCCAAACTCTGTTTGCAGTTGCCCAAGGAACGCCTAGCGTTAGCCTAACCCAGGCGACGACACACCGAATCAGCTTTGACTTGAACATCAACATCACGCAGCCGCAGCCCCAAGCACACGCCCCAGCCCCACCCCAGCCTTGAATGTTCCAGCATCGGGCAGCCATCTTTTAGTTTTCTCCTTTCATCATCAAGATCCAGTGACCTGCATGCTTCATTTCCCAATCCTTTCGGTGGCGACGAAGAGAACGAGGACTGGCGAGACTTCGCTGATACGCGCGCCTCGCAGCCCGGGAAGATACAGCTTGCGGTAAAAAACAGACGTTTTACCGGTGTAAGGGCCATATTTTCCTTCGGACATGATTTTCCCTCGCCCTCGGGAAAGGCTCGGGAAAAAATCATGTCCTCGGGAAAATATGCACCCTTACTTACCGGTAAGAAATCGCTATTCTTCACCAAAAAAAAAAAAAGTTCTCAAAACAGACCGCTTGAAAAAGATTTTGTAACCACAGGAGTTTCCGGTGAAAACTTTTGTGCTTGCAAGGCCAGTGACACGGAGGTGACCCGCAAGACCCACAAGTGGGGTTTACAACTAAGTGGCGAAGCAGCAACACGCCCACGAAGGTCGCATACCAGACTTACAGGCCATCAAAAAAAACCTCGCTCAACGTGGGAAAAAAAAAATCTCCGGCCATGCTACAGACTTTTTGACCATGATTTTCCCGAACTTTGGGGATTAGAATAATCCCCTGCACCCAGCAGTGCTCGCGCTAAGAAAAAAGCCGGTCATTTATGACCAAGAAGATCCATCGCTGAAAACTGACCGGTCATTTTTGGGGCAAAAAAGACCGGCTGACCAGTCATATTTGGGTCAAAAGTGACCAGCAGTGTCGTGCCAGGGCAGCCGGGCAGGCCCTACCTGCCTCCCACCTGGCTGTGTTTTCTTGGAAATCGGTAGCCACTTGACCCGTAGGCCCGTGGCTCTGCAGCACCGCTGAACACGTGAAGCTTGGCTCCCGTGTAGCAGGCTTTCCCTGGTACCACCTGGCCAACAAATAAAGAGATGAGAAACCCATGGCGGGGGGGAAATGGTACGAGAAACCCCCCTTCCGAGCCGGGGAAAAAAAACTGCGTGCCAGCTCTTTTGACGTGTGTATAAACTTTTTTGGACGGTTTCTGGTGTGTTGAGAATGCAGTCTCCGTCGGTTCGATCGTTTGCGCTACCTCCGCTCCTTTACACTCGTACTCTTCTCTGCTCACTACTGTAGTGAATTTGTTGCACTAGTGTGATTGTCAGGCCTTCGACTACCCTGAGCAACACACTATGCACACTCCGTACAGCTGATGGAACGCGTTTGTTGCGCCGCCGCGGGGGCGCACTACTGGACGTACTCCTTCACCGACACGACGCGCGCAAAGAGATAGCCTGTAATGTCGTCACAGATTGTTGCTGCATATCAAGTTCAAACTGTACGTACTCTTTCACTCTTTTACTCACCTTGGCTAGCCATCAAAGACTCCTGCTTACCCCTCCAATCTCGCTTTCGGCGAGTGGATATGAGAAGTTCGCTCAGAAGTCGAAGGATTCAATCTGACGCTCCGAAGGCGCTGAAGAAAGTTGAAGTATGGCTAAAGATAAAGTGGTGTTACCTGAGGGGTTAATCTCAGGGCCGCCCACGTGATAAAGTCGTTAAGCATTGGGAACTTTTAAGTACACGGACCACACGGATCTGCATGCACTTTCCTCCCGTTAAGCAGCGGCTGCCGGCTTATCCCGAGACACCTTTTATATACTCAGTTGGCTATCATGAATAGACTACAATATGAAGAGTAGCGTTGGCACTCTTACTGGTTCGTTCCCTCGTAGCTCGCCGGGAACGAAAGCTTGACACGGTGTGCTACGTCAGAGTCTGGGGCCAAGGGGGTAGGTTAGCCAGTTTACAGGGTTCTGTTGATGCCGGGAGAGATCCCGGGAAAGGCGAAGATTCCTGTTGCAGACACCCAACCACCCTGCTCAACACACCCGCTCATCCCGTGACCTTTTGTAAGTAGTCGGATTTTAGGAATTGACTACTCTGTGTTGGCACACTTTCTGTTCAGTTCCCTCGTCGCTCGCCGGGAAAGGGCACTCCAGTGCATCACAAGAAGGCCCAACCCCGCTAACTCCACGAGTACTTGATTTTGACGACACCGCAGGTGACGACGTCATGTCGTAATACGACCTACGAGAAAGTGCATGTCATCCCATGCACTGTTCGTGTACTCAAGAGAACTCAATGCACCTGAAGTGGCCGATTCTCGGCTATTTGCTTGTTGGTGAGTTACCTCACCTAACCGCCTGTGCGCGGTCGATATGTTTAGAGCTTAAGTTTTTGGGCACGCGTGTGTGCGTCGGTCTGATGTCCGGCGACTTTGTGTTGGTGCCCCCGCAAACCGAAGTAACGAAGTACGCAAGAACTCCGCACAAACTACGGCCATACTACGCAATACGGGGTAGGGCTACATGTTGGTACTCCACATGCAGCTGGTGGCTAACTGAGTGTCTAAACGGTCCTGACAGGGCTTATATAACTTGCTACTGTGGGCAAAGAAATGCGTAGTTTTGGTTTATTCTTTTGCTTTTAGTTGTCGACAACATTATTTACTTTCAGCGTCTTTTCATGCCTTTAAATGACGGTATTTTTGGGTTTCTTTCTTCACCATGGTTTTTCTGGACTTTATGGTGCCATAGAGTTGTCGTACTCTCTCTATGCCGCCCACGTCATGTGAAAAGTCCAGTACACGTATGAAACGTAGCCCTCGCCGTTTCACAAACCCCGCACGAACTACGGACGAACTGCGCCGGAACTACGCAATACGGGGGTTCGGGGGTACCATTGCTTGATTCCTTTTCTTCATTTGTGGACCATTTTCTTTGACGCAGCTTCTCCCGGAATTGCACTCCCCCGTGCACTGGCTCGGGGGTACCAGCTGCAGGGGAGGGAAATCGTAGTTTAGCGTTCAGGCAGGACACTGTCTCTTATGCACGATCGATGCCGGCGTCAAGTCTTCTTCGCGGGAAGGCAGAGTGTGGACTCTCTTTGTTTCCACCTTTTGCGTTTCGTTGTCGACAGCTCATTTCTTGACGAGGTGAAAACACTGAGGGCGCGCCAAACGCGCCAAACGCGCCAGAAAACAGGGTTTTCTGGCGCGGCTGGCGCAGGAGCCGCACTGCAGGAGACTACGTGGGACACCCCAGGTTTTACCCGGCCTGTTACGTGCCCATTCCACCTTTAGTGCAGTTCAACATTATTCCAATTACGGCAATAAAGAGAAAGTTCAGATTGGCGCACTCAACACCGCGGTGAAAGAAGAATAAAGAGGGCTAGTCCCACGAGGTTTTGTACCCTACCTCCGGTGTCTTACCCTCTCTGTTTCCCTTTCCCGCCAAACATGCATGAGAGACACACAGTGTCCAGTTTAAACGTTGAGCTAAGATTTTCTCCGCACGCCAAGTCCGTCCTTTTTGTTGGTAGCATTATGATGTTCTTTCTTTGTTTTGTGAGAGCCTGAGAAGCAAAGAACAGGATTACCGGGCACCGAAGTGCGTCGCATGGAACAGAAGGTTTTGCTTTGGTTTAAGTGGTCTACTCTCATACTTCTCTTTTGCTGGAGCAGCAGCGCAGCAAATCTACAAACACGAAACACGGCACAAAAATTCGCAAGGAACCCGGGCTCCTGTGTCCTGACTTCGGGTAAATCTTGCGCACAATCTGATGGAACCAATGTTGTCTGGCGACATGAAGCTGGTGAAGCCGCTGCCTGCACTAATTATTTTCACGTGAAAGGGGTAAAAATGACTCTAGCAAACTGCAAACAGCGCAGAAGATTACTACTTTCTGACTCCAGCAAGCTGCAAACAGTGCTTCACCAGCAGGAGGAGGACGCTGCGTAGCGGGGCGGCGATCTCCGCCAGTCGAACTCGACCGCCTGCCAGGATGCCTCTGGCTATGGCAAAAACAAGGTGAATTTCCCTCAAATCCCACCACTTCAAATTTTGTTCCCTTTCTCCCAAGGGACAACAAAAAACCGTTCCCTTATATCCCAATGGGATTGCCTTGCCCAAGGCAATCCCATGGGGATACAAGGGAACAAAAGTTTCAAGTGTTGGGAAATAAGGGAATTCCACCCTAAAAAGAAAAGGCGTCGTTGAGCACGTGTTTAGCATTTGCAAAGGAAGAACATCAAGAGAAAGAATTGGGCTGTCCACCAGAGGAAAAAAGCAGTTCAAAGAGTTTGGGATTTTGGGGAGACACGCTTGTGTCGATCCTGTGATGTGCACGGGATCACCCCCCTCCCTCGGCGGCATTTTGGAGAAAGTTTTGGAGAATTTTTTGTGCGAGAAAACAAAATGAGAGAGCAGGCCTGGTTGTTTGGACAATATAAAACATCTCACAAAAAGCTCGCTACGCTCGGTTTTTTGCTATCTCAGAAAGCAATAATCTCGAACGATGCCAGGATCTTCGCCGATTGCGACCAAAGAAATATTTTTGGAGGAAGATTGGAATGTTCGTCTCCGGTTGACCAGGGAGGCTTGGGGAAATGATTGAAAAGAATGGAGCGTATATTGCGCGTTTAGGGTGACTTGTCACTCCGTCGTAAAGCTTAGTATATCCCCCAGCGGTGCATGGGATTGGGTATGATGGTGGTTGTTCTACATCGACGAGAAAAGCCAAAGACTTGGTACCAACAATCTCGCACGCAATCTCCTGTATTTTTAGAGTCTGTAGTAGTAGAAGTTTTGCTTGAGAGCCCGGGATGTTTATGTCGCCAAGTCCTTCAAGTTCGGCCCGTTGTTGCCGTTCGTTGGCTTCGGCCGATTGTTCGCGTCTTATCCTATCTGGGATAGTAGCAGTGCAGGTGCGTGTGTCTCTTTGCTGCCTGCTGCCGACTATCCGACTTGTATATTCGGAGCGCTCATTTTTTTCTTTTGTACAAGCAGAGCAGTCAGGCTCGACCGCTCGACCGGCCAAGTCACTTTCCGAAAAAAAAAAAAAAAATTGTGTTTCCGACGATCCCGTGGGACGTACAAATTGTGTTTTTTTTTTGGACAGGAATTTGCCACAACTTTTTTTTGCACTGGTGAATGCAGGTCAAAATATATCCAATGCCAGAAAAGATTTTCTACGCGTGGGAAAACAACATGTGGTGTTTTAGAGGTAAATGTGCTGTAGCCCACACGAAACACAGGTAAATCTGGGTTTAGTGCGGGCGTAAACGTTCAACAAAAAAGACCCACTTTGTAGTTGTATTGTTTTCTCCCCCTCTAGCCTCCTTCGAAATGAGCACAAGGCAGTCCCTCGAGTAATTTCGCTCGTGGTTGGTTGTCGCAGGAAAGGGTGTTGCGTTGCTGCAGCCCCGCCCCCCGCCGACAGCTTCTGCCAGACCAGACCACCAAGGGTGGATTCGGGGAACGGTTCCCGCCATTCAGATTAATAGCTCTGCCGCGAACTGAAAAATCGGTGGATGCAAAGACCCCACACTTTTTCAGAGTGAAAGTTCGCTGGAGAACCCGAGGTATTCATTTGATTCTCATCAGAGATGCAATTTTTGGGTATCCCCTCCCTCACCACTTCAGCTTTACACACAGCATTTAGGTGAAAGCCGTTATAGGCGTAAGTCGTACCACCTGGCGCCGCGAAGGCCCAAGTTTTGAACGAATCGAACGAACAGCTGCTGAGCAAACAGTGTGGTTGGCAACATGGCAAGCGGAAGGGATAAACAAGCCAATAAGAGAGAGAGAGAGAGAGACGAGTTAGAGTGCAGGGACCATCTCTCCGAGGAGTATCCGGTCGCCCCACTACTATCCCGTACTACTACGGCGGGCGCAAGTCGTTGCGCCGTGGGCGCGGAGCGAGCCGTGGCCCTGTCAAAGATGATTGTTGCACCGATGGTGGCGCAGCCGGGGGCGTTCTGACTGGCGGACGAGACCGCCTGGCAGGCGTGTGTTGACGCGTTGTTTCGCGGGCTCTCCTCCTTTTGGCAATAGCCCGCCCTATGGCGGCGGCAAATATACCAGCCCCGCAGGCGCGGAAGCTTATGGACCATGGGTTGCCCACGGCACGTACTTTCCCGGCTGGACACCCCACGGTGCGTCTCTACTACTAGTGCACTGTGAAGTGCCGGTTCCCTCTCCAGGCCAAAATACCCACTCTTTTTTTGAGAGTGCAAGTTCGCTTAGGGATCCGGGGTTTTATAGTGTCCGGGTGACCATTGTCGTAAAGGTTCCTTTAAGGTATAGTATGTTAGTGTGCGTATCGTATCTGCTGTGGTGGCAACGTGTGCTTTTTAACCGCGACAGGTTTTCTGACCAGAACTGGTAGATTGCATCCCCGCCCCACAACTAGTACCCTGTACTTCATTTTGTAGCGTTTATTGTGGTTTAGAGGTTCGGTGTTTTTTGGTTTGGGTTTTTTTTAGACTGTTTCTTGTAGTAAGCGGTCGGTTTTTTTTTTTTTTTTGGCAAGATTTCTGATTGGGGTTCTTTCGTTTTCTTTCGTGTCCTGGCGTGGCGCACCTTCCGGCTTGGCGATTGCACTGAACACGAGCTCGTAGAGACGGTCAGCCGCAGGGCGGCAGAGAGCGGATGGGGGTTGGAACTTCGACTTACTTCGTTATAATTTCGCGTTCTACGACTATCCCCCTGTTCTCTGCTTGCGGTGACTTCTTTCTTTTTGAGAAAGGGGTTCGGCTTGAACCTCCTGGGGTTTGGAGACCTTCCGGAAAATGCGTTTATCGACGCAACGCGTTGATAAAGGGGTAGATACGCGAGTTTCGATGGCAAAAAAAGAAAGGGCTCTGTTAAAGAATATGGGGGGTACGGGGGGGATGCAAGGACGTGCTTGGAATGGCTGAGTGCTCAACACCGCAGCCCTGTGTTGTCACAAACGCATTAGGCGGACCGTCGTCAGCGCGTAATCGGAGTGTCTGCAGACCGGACAGCGTACGAGTCTGGTTTGCCACGGCGGCTGTTAGCCAGGACCACCTAGGCTGCGAGGGCACGGGCATATCCGTCTCGGGGGTAAGGGGGGGTCGTGCAGGCGCGTGAGTTCACCTTGCTTGGGGGATCGCCGTCTTGATTCGCTGGCAGGCACCACGCACATTTCCCATTTCGGGGCTTGCACTGTTGAACGACACCAGACAGGGGGGTTCAATCCGGTAGCTTAATATAGAGAAGCACATGGCGGTCTTGCGGCCGTGTTGTGACGGGGAGTCGCATGGTGGTCCTACCTGGGATAAAGGGCTTGCTGGTTTTGGGGGGGGGAATGTTCAGACCCCTATCCAAGAAATTATGTCGCCCGTTCCTCAAACGGGGCAAAGTGTATGCGGGAGCTTCAGGTTCGTCGCTGAGCGATACTCAACGAGGGACGACATGGCGTCGGTCCGCTCTTATCCTTGCTCCTTTTACAAGAGCGGCAGTACTTTCAACGCACCTCAGATGCACAAAGTAAGCCCAGGGCGTAGGTGGAACGCCTTCCCATCCACCAAGCAGTCAGACCCACTCAGGATCCTCATGGACATTGCTCCTGCACTGACTTGGGGTGCGGGCCTCCACCGGCAGGTGGGCCAGGTTAGATTCGGGACGACTCCCTGGGATGGACAAGGGCGGGTATTTGACACGCCTTGGCAATCCCAGGGCTTCGTCTTCCGATGTATCGAGGGAATCTTAAAGCTGTCTTCAACGCGCGGGCTATTGGGTTCTCTGGGGCGAATCATTTTGCTTTTTCGCAGTGAAAGTTCGCCTGAGAACCATAGGTAGTATATTTGTTGCATTAGTGTCTGGGCCTTTGAAGCGTGGATGATGTGGCTCTTGCCAAAGCGCCGCCGCCCGGGTTAAGGGGTTGCGGCATCAGGCGTGGGCCAGGGCCAGGGAGGCGGTTCGGAGGGGTCACCACCCACCGTTCGCGGGCTTCGTTACTTCACTGCCCCCGGCTCTCCCCGGCCTTCGTCATCCCGGGGGAGGGTTCCACGGCCATCCCCCCCCGCGTGGGGAATGGACTGGTGCTGTGCCGCGGGTCCTTCCGTGCGTTCTCGCGACGTCGCCGCTGTCGATGTCGCTGCCGCTGCAGCCGCTGTCGGGCGGTTGGTTGACGATTTGTTGCATTAGTGTGGGTGGGCCTTTGAAGCGTGGATGATGCCTCTCGCGCTGCTCCCCTTGAGGTTCCTGGCTCATGCCAAAGCGCCGCCGCCCGGGTTAAGGGGTTGCGGCATCAGGCTTGGGCCAGGGCCAGGGAGACTGTTCGGAGGGGTCACCACCCACCGGATTTGTTGCATTAGTGTGATTGTCAGGCCTTCGACTACCCTGAGCAACGCATTAGGTATAAAGTCTCCGGTGTCCATCGTCGAAAGGGTTGCTTCATGGTCTACATCTAACTGTATATTCGTAGTAGAATTTCCGTTCGCCTGTGTGTGTTCTCGTAGGCATCGCCACCACGCTGACCTTTGCGAGCGAGGGGACGCGGTGGCCCTGCCAGTTGGGCTGGCCCTTGGCTGGCAGCAATGCTCTCTGAAACCGGCACAAGCTGCGAAAAAGGGATGCCCTGGGGCATCGATGCGGCAAAGTGTCTTCGAAACGGGTGTAGGTTGGTGTCCTAGTAGTCACCGTTTGACATCATCGACAACTCGATAAGCGGCTCCGAGGTGACTGGGCGCAAGCTGAGCGGGGAGGATAGAGACAGCGAATCTGCAGCAGACTGCCGCCTGTACGCAGGCCTGCGACTGCTGAAGGAAGTGGGCGGGTGTCGCTGCTGAGCAGGCGTCCTGCACCGAGGGGAGGGGGAGTCCGCGGTTGTGGGCGGGGGTTGCTCGCTGGCATCGGATAAGAGCGCCTTCCACGTCTTGACGTCTGCGGTGACGTCGAATACCAGCCCGTCCCAGCCTATGTCATCGGTAGAATTTGTCAGTAGTTGCGGGGACCTGGCGGGAGAATGCGACCTGAGAGGGTGGCGCAGCCTAGGAGACCGACTCCTCGACGGACTGGTTGTCACCGGCGATCCGTCTGTCTCAGACTCGTGGTCCGAAATAGGACCGAACTGCGCCAACGACATGTCGGTGCCGTTCAGACCCCCGATCCCATACTCCTTTTCCTGCAGCCTCGACACCCTCCTAGTCCCGAACACGTACAGCTGACACACCAGGTCGAGCAGCAGTTTCAGGAGAAGAACGATCGTCGCCGCAAAAAAGCAGTTCACGCCGGCGTGCATAAGCGGGCCGGTCGTTGAGCTGGTGTAGAACGCAATCGCGAACAACAGAAGTCCGGATGCCTGCAAACTGAGGCGTATTGTGTGCAGGCAGATGTCTCTCGGCTTGCAGTGCGGGCGCAGTGAGATTTCGAAGAAGGCGAGGAGTGCATTCAGCACGGCGCAGAAGAGGCGAACCGTTGCGCAGTGCAGGTACGTGGGCTGGTGGACGGCCATCGCGAATCCTGTGGGAAGTGACAATGCAAACTTCGGTTCACGCGAGGGAGCAAGCCCACAGCTGTAATTTCCGGATGGCGGTGGTAGACTCGTTCCATGCATACGATAATTCCCGCGTGGCATGGGTTCCGTGGTGCATGCGTTGTTGTCCGATGGCAGTAGTAGGTGAAATAATATGGATGTCTGCGATCTGCGAACAGATGTAGATAATTTCGCCTGAACAGTGGATATGCCATGCTATCGGATAAAGGTGTATGAAATGCTTTGGATTAGCTGCCATTCAGACGATGCTTTCGGTAGTGGGCGCATGCGATTCTTTCAAATACTATAGTTCTAGATAATGGCAGCGGATATGAGTCTTTCGAACAGAGCTAGTGAATGCTTTCGTATCGAGCTAGAGTGTATGCGATGCTTTCAAAGGAAGGTAGCGGACGTATGCTAGAGAATACGGATGTATGCGATGCTTTCAGAAAGGGGTAGTGGAGGTTTGCGGAGCCTTCGTGCTTTCGAAGAGGGGTGCGATGCTTTCAAACGGAATGGAGGTATGCGAAGCTTCTGGATAGAGAAAACGGTGATGTATGTGATGCCTTCGTATGGAGGTCCTGAATAAAGGCAGTGCTTTCAAACAGAGGTAGTGGACGGTTCCATATAGAGCTAGTCGATATGCGATGCACGGCCTTTCAGATAAAGGTGGCTTATGCAAGCGATGCCTTCGGATATAGGGGGTAACAATAGATGTAGCGATGCTTTCAAAGTGTGGGATGCTTTCGGATTTAGGTAACGATAGATGTAGCGATGCTTTCAAATAGAGATAGCGATGCTGTGGAACGGAGGTAGTGAAGCTTTCGAAAGAGGTAGCGGAGGTATTAGATGCCTTCGTATAGGATGTAGGCGATGTTTTCGTATGGATATAGATGCTTTAGATGGAGGTAGTGGATGGGCCTTTGTCTAGAGGCAGTGGATGAGTGCAATGCTTTCGTATGGATGTAGATGGTGGAATCCGTACCACATCTCGAGCGTTGGCGTGCTCTTCGGCCCGTCTGCACTCTTCTTGCTTCCGCTCCCTCTGTGGATCGCCTCTTGGAGCAATCCCTCCGGATTCTCCTCGTCTGTCCTCTCGATCATTTTCTGCTCCCGGCCGTCTCTTCTCCTGGCCAAACATCAGTTCCTTCTCGTGTATCTGTGCACATAAGCCATCAGGACCCTCATTTTGCATCTAACCTCCTCTGTCGACCTCCTCACAAGGGGGCGATTCCCCTAGGAGAGCGGTAGGTATCACAGGTGGACGGGATGTCAGGCGTTTCTACATTTACACTGCACATGTTGGATCTTGGGTAGGTCATTCACATGTTCATGTCTATATCTTTACAACTGGTTGTGCTAGTAGCCTGCGAGCAATGACTGGGATATCAGGCAGGTCTTTCGTCTTCTGTAAGAGCAGCATTAGGCCCACAGAGTTTACAGAACTCACGCCACCCACTCTGTGTCTGTTCCCGGCTTCCCTTGTCACGGCAATCCCATTCCGCACAGGCTCCACGAGGGTGGTGGCGTGCAGGAAAGCTAAGAACATGGCCCGCCATGTCGTTCCGCCTCTGTCGCCGACGGCACCCACGGCCTTCGATTGGTCCATTCGACTCTGTCATTGGGCTGTCCTTTCGTGCTATCACCTCGCAGTGATGCTAATTTTCTGCATTGCCTCCGTAACCCTCGTGTCGAAACTGGATACTCCCATCTGCGGAATACTGCATACACGCCAGGCTTCATGTGCGTGTGTCTCCGAAGAAAGGCCAAGATCCAGACTACTTGTCCGGGTCTGGGTCGTGTCCCCATCCTTGTTCTCTTGGTCGCCTGGTCTTCAATCTCGCTGGTTCCGGGCTGGTTGCTTCGCGCTTCCTCTTTGTTTGTAGCACCTCATCTCCACTCCCTGCTGGGCGGGCTTCTTTCGTTTGTGTCGGGTCGCATCACAGCTCGTCTGCTTGTGGACTGCTCTGTACGCATTCTCTTCGCCGCGCCTGGCGCTTCTCGAACCGACCGCGCCTGCATTCCCTTTTCTGCATTTCGCCTCTGTGATCTGCCGCTGTTTTGGCCCGGGCGTCCTGCTGTACCATCTGAAGCTCATGAAGGACAGAGCTCAACGAGGAACAATGCGGGCACCATAGCACAGGAATGACACAAAGCGCGCCGGAGGCAGAAGACGCTACCCAGGAGGCGACGATGGAGCAGCGCAAACGAAGACAACCGGCCCTGAAGATACCAGCGCCGCAAGCGGCGCGAAGCAAGCCAGGAAGGAGGTCCTCCCGTTTGATTCTCCTGAGGCGAACCACCTCTGGGCCCGTCGCTCCTTTCCTTCGTCTGATGGGTGCCGGTGCCACTGTTTGGCATCAAAACAACGTAGTCTCTCCCCATCCCCCCTACGTTCTCTTTGCATTTCCTGCGTTCCACCTTCGCATGTTCTCCTGAAGACTCCTCGAGCCCTCGCAGCGCTTGCAGGGGTATCGCTGCCCAGGATACAGCGTCTCGTCAGACCCTCTGTCACAATCCAACCGCACCGAGTCGCGCGGCCTCGACGACGGGTCAAAGTGCCGGGGACCGCCTTGAAGGCGGCAGCGGAATCCATCCCCGCGTGGCGGGCCAACGAGCAAGAGTTCCACTGCGTGGCGTCGACCTGCCCGTCCAACACGCGCGTATCTGCCGCAAATCGCCTGCCGGCAGCTTTTGCTGCAGCGCTCGGTGGGTGTGGACAAGCCCGTCCAACTTGCGGCCTTCGGCCTTTAACGGACTGGGCACACGTGCTATGTCGGATTCTTAACCCAGAGACAGTGTGACAAGATGCGTCACGAGAACCGGCGTGCTGCGGCAGGCGTCTCCCGGCAGTGCGAACTGCTTTCCGCGCCACTTCGCAATTCTCAACCCCATACGGACGGGGTTGCCCCGGCGCAGGAAGCCTACTGGTCATGCTAAGGCTAAATATCTCCCGGAGGCCGGTAGCGAACAAGTACAGTGATGGAAAGATGTTGGAACTTTCAAAAGAGGGTTAAAAGTCCCAACTCCAGAGCGTCCATCAGCCGAGGACCACATGGAGCATGTGCGTGCCCGCGTCGCGGCAGGTCCATTCCCGACTCGACTTCAAAGTTGACGGTGAATTCTATGAAGGTCACCGTCATCTCCTCCTCCCACTTGGCCGAACGCAAACTTGCCAACCACTGCGCCAGCACTAGATATAGCGCCTTCCAAACCTCCGCCTGCACAAGAATTCCACCAGTGAATTCTGGATCACTTCGATCTCCTGCTGCCACTACCAAGGATACTCGAGCCAGGTCGTCGTCGTTGGCACGTCGTGCCCCTGCAGACCCATGCCGCCGGAATGCTGCATGAAGGTCGAAGTTTGAGTGAGCCCCTCCGAAGGAAGGCCCATCACACTGGGTCCAGACTACACCGCCCAGGTCTTTGGGTCGCGTCTCCCTCCTTCTCTTGGTCGCCTGGTCTTGCATCTCGCTGGTCCGTCCGGGCCGATTGCTTCGCGCTTATTTTTCGTTTTGCATCACCTCGCCACTCCTGCTGTGCGGGCTTCTTCCTTTTGTGCAGGTCCGTGTCGCGGGCCGCTTCACTGCTCGTCTGCGCGTGGACTGTGCCCATTCCGCTCACCGCGCTTGCCGCTTCTCGAACCGAACGCCTGCTTTCCGTTTTCTGTCCGTGGTCCGTCGGCTGCTTCGGCTCGGGCGTCCTGCTATGCCATCTGAATCGTCTTCCTTCCTGGGTTGCTTGGCACTCCGTGCTGCTCGCGCCGATTGCGGCGTGTCTCTTCAGAGCCGGTCGTCTTCGTGTGCGCTGCTCTGCCATCGCTTCCTGCGCTGCACTTCTTCTGCCTCCAGCGCGCCTTGTAGCACTCCCTTCCTATGGGTTTTGTTCCTCATTCAGCTCCTCTCCTCGTACCGTCTGACTCTCCTGTTGCGCTAAGGTGAACCACATGGTGGAAGGTGGACCCGTCGCTCCCATTCTTCGGCCATCAAATTTTCCTAGTCACCCCGTCCCCCCTTCGCTCTGCGCAGAGGAACCGGGGGGAGCAAATGCAGACGGAAGCAGGACCGAACAATGGCTCCCCTTCGTAGACTTTGGGCATGCCCATCAGCATCCGCATTTTCGCCGTGAACACAACCCACGTATGCATTTCTGCTTCTGGCGAAGGGTCTCCTCTTTGCGCGCGCCGCGCAAACACCCCAGTAGCTTCCGCAGCCCGCAACTGAGCGAGACCTTCCGCTCGACGAGTTCCGTGACGGAGCCCGCCAACGGACAGCAGTTGTGGACCACGACGGCACCTTGCTCATGGTTCAGAAGAAATTCTTGGACACGCAATAGAGAACCGCCGAGAACTTCATTTTGAGGTATTCCTTCTCGGAAGCAAGGGGCTGCCGGTCTCCTTCTTATTTTGCCGGCGCAGCAGAGAGTTTCGGGCTGTGCGTGACTGGACAGACGTGTGTTCAATGAACGGCGGTAGCGGTCGGGTTTGCCTTGCAAGCTATCTCTTCATCAAGCTGAAAGCGCTTACGCGTACACCATAAGCATTCGGGTCGCCCGCCGATGTTTCGTGAACAACCCAGCGTGCCCAGAGCAGGCGTTCGAGCAGTGGTAGAACAGGAGGCCGAAGAGCCCGACTCTTTGGGTTGGTCTCTAGCCTCGTGCCGCTGGACCGTCGCCAGCTCTCTGAACGGCAAAGGACTCGACGGCTTACCCCAGTCTGCACACATCTCTCTGCGACCCACGAGCCTTCATAACGGATTTCGTGTAAGCCGCCCATTCAGCATCGCGGGGTCCTACGGCTTCGCCTCGGTGGGAGTGCAGCTCGAGGGGTAATAGAGAGTCCGCACGGCTCGCTCCGTCTTCATGACTGGCGTCCACTCCCTTTGCAGAGCTTCATCAATTTGACGCAGATTCGCCGTAATCTCTCGCTGCCAGACACTGTTTTCAAGCGGACACTGTCTGGAGTGCCGACACAGTTTCCGCACTTCTCCTCTGGAGCTCGGTCCACTCTCTAACGGCGCCGCGAATTTTGCACGCCTCGTGCACGGAGGTGCTGATTCTTTTGAATAGAGCTAGAGGCGTAGCTTTCGGATAAAGGTAGCAGGTAGCGAATGCATCCGATCCTTTCAACGGGTGCAGCGATGCTTTCGAATAGAGGGGGATTCTTTTAGGAAGAGTGGCTATGTTTCTCTTGGGTAGAGGTGGGGCATGCTTTTGAATAGAGCGAATGTATCCGATGCTTTCAAATTGAGGTAGCAATGCTTTCGGATAGAGGCGGAGATACTTCCAGGAAGAGGGGGTGGAAGATAGAGGTGTTCTCGGATAGAGTTGCGAATGTATCCGATGCTTTTGGAGAGAAAGTGGGAATTCGTCGATGTCAGCGATGCTTCAACTGCACGTCGTGATGCCTTCGGGTAGAGCGAGCAATGCTTTCGGGAAAAGACAGTAAGTAGTGGGTATTCCGTATTAAGTAGCGGATGTAGGCGATACTTTCGAATGAATGTTGCGCTGCTTTCGGCAAAGGGAGTAAGTAGTGGATGCATGCGATGCTTTCTGAAGGTAGTAAGTAGCGGATGTAGGTGAAGCTCTCATATAGAGGTAGCATTGCTTTCGGGGTAAGTAGTGGATGCATGCGATGCTTTCTGGGAAAGTAGCGGATGTAGGTGATGCTCTTAAATAGAGGTAGCGCTGCTTTCGGAAGTAGTGGATGCATGCGATGCTTTCTGGGAAAGTAGTGGATGTAGGGGTGATGATCTCAATAGAGGTAGTGCTGAGCAAGTAGTGGATGCATGCGATGCTTTCTGGGAAGCAGTAAGTAGCGGATGTAGGTGATGCTCCCAAATAGAGATCGTGTTGCTTTTCGGAGTAAGTGTGGATGCATGCGATGCTTTCTGGCAAAGTAGTGGATGTAGGTGATGCTCTCAATAGAGGTAGTGCTGCTTTTGGAGCAAGTGGATGCATGCGATGCTTTCTAGGAAAGGTAGTAAGTAGCGGATGTAGGTGATGCTATCAAATAGAGGCAGCGTTGCTTTCGGGAGAAGGTACCAAGTAGCGGATGTAGGTGATGCTCTCACATAGATGTGGCGTTGCTTTCGGAGTAAGTGCGATGCTTTCTGGGAAAGGTAGTAAGCAGCGGATGATGCTCTCAAATAGAGGTAGCGTTGCTTTCGGGAAAAGTAAGTACGTAGCGGATGTAGATGATGCTTTCGAGAGAAGGTGCCCAGGTTTGACCCCGCACCTTCGTAGATAACGAGGGTGAGAGGCAGCATCACGCAGGCACAGGAATTTTCTGGGCACAGGAGGTACGCAGCACACACCACGCCCCTTACGAAACACGTTACTAAACCCTATAGGGACGTGGGACAAAGTAAAATCAATGGCGGAAATGCGTAAACCTTAGTTATGGTTCATCCTTTTTTGGGTTTATTGCCGTAACACGTTTCTAAACCCCATCCAGATAAGAGACACATAGTTGGATCAGTAGCAGAAATACGTAGTTTTGCCTACCTATTTTCCCGTTGTCGACAACATGCTTGATCTTACAAGGGAAGCACAACGTGAGTGAGCCGGTCCATCGCAGAGGAGGAACGGCTCCGAAAAGGCGCGCAGCGTGATGGTGAAGCGGGTGACGAACGGGTTGCTCCGCCTCCTGGACACCCACTCCCCGGGGCCCAGGAAGAACACCCGCAGCTTGTAGCCTTCGTCGCCGGCGGCTCTCACCTAAAAAGGGCCCAGAAGGTACGCAGCCCAAAGCAACGCTTTTTATTAACGCGACACGTTTCTAAACCCCCATACAGACAAGAGCCATGGTTGAATCAGTAGCAGATATACGTAGTTTGTATTCCTATTTTCCGGTTGACAACATGCTTTGATCTTACCAGGGCCCAGGAAGAACACCCGCAGCTTGTAGCCTTCGTCGCCGGCGGCTTTCACCTAAAAAGGGCCCAGAAGGTACGCAGCCCAAAGCAACGCTTTTTATTAACGCGACACGTTTCTAAACCCCCATACAGACAAGAGCCATGGTTGAATCAGTAGCAGATATACGTAGTTTGTATTCCTATTTTCCGGTTGACAACATGCTTTGATCTTACCAGGGCCCAGGAAGAACACCCGCAGCTTGTAGCCTTCGTCGCCGGCGGCTTTCACCTAAAAAGGGCCCAGAAGGTACGCAGCCCAAAGCAACGCTTTTTATTAACGCGACACGTTTCTAAACCCCATACAGACAAGAGCCATGGTTGAATCAGTAGCAGATATACGTAGTTTGTCTTCCTATTTTCCGGTTGTCGACAACATGCTTTGATCTTGCAAGGGAGGCGACACGTGAGTAAGAAGGTAAACGGCAAACCGCAGAGGAACATCAAAGCGAACTCCGCCCCCGAGTAGTAGCAGAACGGCTCCGAAAAGGCGCGCAGCGTGATGGTGAAGCGGGTGACGAACGGGTTGCTCCGCCTCCTGGACACCCACTCCCCGGGGCCCAGGAAGAACACCCGCAGCTTGTAGGCCTTCGTCGCCGGTGGCTCGGCGCCTTGGTGCTCCAGGCGGTACCGGGCTTTGGACGGGACCCCGGTGCGCAGGACGTGGCAGAGGACGGCCGGCGCCGCGAAGTCGGCGAGCACCGCAGCGAGTCCGATGACGAACCGGAGCGCGTTGGCGGGGTGAATCAGCAGGTACGCCGCGCAGAGCACGTGTCCTTGGTACAAGAACGTCATCAAAAACAGCGGAACCGCCGGAAACCGCGCCGCCCCGTGCCCGGCGAAGTCGTTGTACTTGTACAGCAGCGACACGACCCCCGCGTGCACCATGCAACATGCAATCAGGAGCAGCGTGTTCCCTACGACGGCGGCCAAGCAGGCGCTGCCGTCGATCGTGCGAAGAATCCCGAAGCCGTCTCCCAGCGGGTGAAACGCCCAGCCTAGGTCCGGCTCCTCGGCGGACGGGCACTTCGTGCTCGAAAAAAGCTTCAGCTGGTTCCCTGCGCCGGCGGCCGCGGACGTGGCGACACCAAGGGCCCCTGATCCCCTCACGGACGGAACTTCCCTGGGTACCGTCACCGAGACCTGGCTGGCCAGCCCGTTTGTCGTCGCGCCGCCGAGAAGCCGCACTTCGAAGGTTTCGTCGTCGTCGGCCGCGAAGCGGCCGTCCAACGGGCCGATCTGCACGGTAGCCTCCGTCGCCGACACCGAGAGCACTTCGGCGACGCTCGTGCTGTTTCCGAGCATTTCGAGGACCCATCGCATGCCCCGCAGCCCGCTCGCGACCGGAACGACTTCGACCAGGGCCGCGCCGGGCACGAACCTCGCCGGCCCACCCGCCAGCGTCGCCCGCAGCACGACGCCCGCGTCCCTCAAAGCCGACGCGGAGACGCTGCAGCAAAACGCCGCACCGTCCGGCGCCCGCAGGCTCCACAAGACCCGCGTCTCGCCCGCCGCCGCGGGACCCGACGAAGGAGCTGGGGTCGGAGCCGACGTCATCGCCGTCGGCGGGGGCGGCGTGTCGGTCGGCGGGGTGCCTGTCGACGGAAGGGGGGTTGGCCCGGGCGGCGGCGTGGCCGCGGCGGTTGGGGTGGGTGTGGGTGGTGTGGGTGGTGTGGGTGTGTCGGCGGCAAGGGTGGGGGTCTCGGTGGCCGACGGGGTTGCGGTGAGCGTGACGGTGGCGGTGGGAGTCCGGTCGAGGACTTTGAACACGCCGGGGGCCGGGGGGTTGGAGACGGAGACGAGGAGGCTGCCGTCGTCTGCGACGGAGCAGTCTGTCACGTTCCACGACGCTGCCGGCTGGTTCTCGAGAACCCACTCGAACCCGGCGCTCGCTTTGTCGTACTTGAGCACGCCGCCTCGGTCGGACACGAGGAACAGCTCGTCGGTGCTGGCAGCCTCCGGCGCGTGGCACATGGCAGCTATCGATTCGTTGCGCAGAAACACCTCCAACGACTGAATCGTCGCCTTGCAGTCGACCATCCTGTCGACCGTCGCCGCACATGTGTCCATGTCTATCTCGAACAGACTCGCGTGCCCGTAGTGCAGGCCCGTCACGTACAGCACCGACTCCGTCGGATGCGGCGCGAGGGCGCGCAGCCCATTGAACTTCTCGGATGCGCCGCCCGCGGTAACGGAGTCGATCAGCATGCTGGCGTCGTCGATCCATTCTTCGAAGGCCGATTTCGACAGGTCCACCTTCTTCACGAAAACCGCCTCGGGGTCGTTGCTGATGAAGTACCTGTGTGTGTGTGTGTGTGTGTTACGATTCATCGTGGGTCAATGTTTCAGCGGAACGACCAAACAGCAGGTCATTGGGGGTTTAGCAACACGAAGTCTAAAACTCTCTAGCTAGCCTGTTACCTCACAAAATCAGTGGCTACCTCAGGGGGTTACCCCATCGTACGTGAACCCCTGTTTCTTCCCCTTTCTTTGTCGCAATGAGTGGAATTCAGAAGCATTCTGAGAAATGCAACGATCAAGCGCACGCGAAGCGCAGTAGCGCAGTTCATGATGAACTCAGCAAGTGAAGCGCGGCAAGCCAGTGGGGCCGTCCACAAGGCAATTCCCTGAGAAAAACCGAAACGAGCGGCACCCTCTCACTGTTCTCAACCCCCTCTATTACCTTCTAATCCACAAATAACGCTAGAAATACATCAGAAACCTACACTGGGCGTCGCCAGAAATCCAAAGCTCGAAACCTCCCACTCCGGTGCCCATAAAATGCTCCGAAAATGCGGGAAAAGTGGTCGGACGCTTTAGACTGAAATAATGGTCGCAGAATGCGAAACCAAGGCGAAATCACCCCCACAGACGGAGGTATCGGCGCACAGGACCACACCACCAACGCACACACCACCAACGCATCAAAAGCACGCGTGACGCAGCCGCGTCTTAAAGGTGAGACGAGAGGTATCGGCTCACTCTGTCAGAGGACCACACCACCAACGAATCAAAAGCAAAGCGCGGCAACAACTCGTAACGACAGAGTGCGCATGAGCAGTAGGGATTGGCAGCTAGCTTCTGGCCTATCACACGCAGGTCTTCTTGGAATGGGTTTGGCACGCCCTGATGCTATGGTTTGCAACATCGGCAAGCCGACTTCGTCCTTCGGAAAACAAACGAGTCATAAACCCCCGGCGGCACAGGAAATGCATACAGGTGATTATCGACGGAGCTGAACGTCAGCGCTTCGCAAATATGCAACGTCCCGGAGCTGGACGGCCACGAGGTGCTGAAACTTTTCGACTGAATTGTTGGATGGAGAGTTTACCCGGGCGGTGGATGGGGTATGGTAGATATGTGCCTTCCTCCGCTTTTATTCGATCCTCCCACTCCACGGCACCTCCCCTCACCAACCGTAGGGCTTCCCTCGGAGACCGACAAGTTTTGGCGGTCAGGCGCGGATCATCTTCTCCCGAGCGCGCGGCGGGATACTACTAATATTCTAAATTTAGGACTAAGGTTTTTTTTTAGCGTCTTTTTGCGACGTAGTTGTAGTCGTAGTTTGAACTTGATGTGCAGCAACAATCCGTGACGATAGACTGCGCTAGTAGTATGTGTCGTCTGCCGAAGCGGCCGGAGACAGCAGGCGCAGGTTTTGCTTTACTTTTCTCTTTTTCATGTGGAGACCCTTCTTTTGCGATAATAAAATCCTCACTCCTATGCTTGTGTCTGTCACTGTCGTCCACCGCTCCTGCTCTGCTTGCCGCGCGCCGTATGGTTGGAGTAAAAGGTGAAGCCAGAAAGCCTGCTAATCTTGCGGCTGACCACATGAAGAGGCAAGTTTCTTTTCCTTAGCTTAATTTCCTACCAAAAGAAATGCTCGAGGGACTGCCTTGTGCTCATTTCGAAGGAGGCTAGAGGGGGAGAAAACAATACAACTACAAAGTGGGTCCTTTTTGTTGAACGTTTACGCCCGTCACTAAACCCAGATTTACCTGTGTTTCGTGTGGGCTACAGCACATTTACCTCCTTTGATCTATCGCAACTGGCAGTCTCCTCAAGCATTTCCTACAAAGCAGGTGCTTATACAGAAGAAAAAGAAAAAGGCCGCTCCCGGTCCAGGAACGTGACGGTCAACCACAGCTTGCAAAGCTTGAGTCGGAGGCAGCTCAGTGCCACAACCCCGTCCGCTCTGCCATGTGGCTGACCGTCTCGACGAGCTTGTGTTCAGCGCAAGCGCCAAGCCCCAAGGTGCGCCACGCCTTGATTGATGCCTTAGTTTGGGAAATCGGTAGCCACTTGACCCGTAGGCCCGTGGCTCTGCAGTACCGCCGAACACGTGAAGCTTGGCTCCCGTGTACCACGCTTTCCGGTGCTTATCCAAAAAACCGTACACCGCGAGAGTAGGAGAAAGTAGAAAGGGAAACTAGAGTTTTCGTTGACCGCACTACCCTGAGCCCAAATCCTGGACGTGGTTTCAGGTGGCAAATTTGGCAAATGATCATGATCAGAAGGTCCTACTTGGGCGGTTCAGTTTCCTCACACATTGCATGTGGCTATAATACTCTCCTCCTCGCCCGTCTCGCTGCTCCGTACTCGCTGCTTTCGTCCTTGCTGCTGCGTGATGCCAGATTGATGGTGCGTAACAAACGTAGAAAGGTCATGCAGAGATTCTCGTGGGTATGCCACGAACTTCTCGTGACGCCTCAGGACACTGGACTTGAAGAAAAAAATGGGCAAGGGTGGGTGGGCAAGCGAGGGGTAAAATTACGGTGTTCTTCTCGGGAGCGACGGGGTAATAACCTTTGTACAAGTGTTAGTTCTCGTCGGAATAGTATTAATGAGCCAATTCACCTAGCCCCCCTGAAAGTGACTTTAGCTCGATTACGCGTCGATTACACTCGATTACACTCGATTACGCTCGATTACGCTCGATTACACTCGATCAACATTTGGGTGAATTGGGGGGGTACTGCAGTAATTGATTAAAGGCGTGACACTCAGCCAATCTTGATAGGCCGGTTCAACGGGCCCACTAACGCACCTTCTTCCGGGGCTAAAAAGGTGCTGATGACAGGATATTGAAATTGGAATAAAAACAAGAATATTAGTCTGAAAAAATGACCGCGACAGGCAGTGTAGCTGGAGACCAGGAAGCTCGGGCTGACTCACGGAAGCAGGTTGTCGAGTGCGTACGGGCTCGGGTACCACTATCTCGCATTAGCTCGTCTTCTTGTTGCGTTAGTATAGTCCTTTGACAGAGTGAGCCGGTGCCTCTCATCTCACCTTTAAAACACGGCTGAGTCACGCATGCTCTTGACAGACGCTAGCGTCCGACATTTCGCACGCGCGTCGCAGTCGTTGGGTGGTATTGACAAGGGGTTTCATCGGACACTCGGATGAGCTTCGTTACTTCACTGGAGGCCCGCTTGGCTGCCTTCGAGTTGCGTTTCCGCGTTGGTGTTGTTGCTTCGCTTTTGGACTCCTTCTTCGACTTCGCACGGTCCCAACGTCCTGGTCTGCCCTTGGTGCACGTCTTGCGCTCAGTCTGCGCAGTTCGTCTCTCCTGCTTGACTTCGTGATTCCATCGAGCCTGCTTGCGCTCCCATCCCGACGGGTAATGCGTCTGCGGTCGAAAACTGCCATTCAGTGTTGCAGCTTTGCGGAGCCCAGCCTGCGGTACGGCTCGCACCTTGTCGCCGGCCTACTTCGCCGTCTGCTCTCGTGCGGCGGCTTCGTAGGCGCGCATCACAGCTTCAAACGCCTGCTGGTTTGCTATTTGTGGTCTCTTGTTGAGTCCGGCCATGTTCCCGCCTCCGAGAGACGTCAGGACGTTGACTTGCATCTCAAGCGCCGGGTGAATCGGCGTCTGCACGATACTCGTCAGCCGTCGCATCGCGCTCTTCATCGCGTACGATTTCGCGGTCGCCGAGTCCCGATACTCGGCTGTCGCTCGTCTCTGAACCTCATCCATCGCGTGATTCGATAGAGCATCGGCGTCTTCTTGTTGCGTCAGTGGGGAGTCATTTGCATGCAAATGAGTACCACAATAGCTCGCATATATTAAATTTAGCGCAGTTAGTACTTGAGCCTTTAGGCATTCCGTGCGGGCCAGTTCCAGGCGATAGGGTGTTCGCCGAGCGCTCGGTAGGCACCTTGTCCTCGGTGACATGGAGTTTCTGCTCCGGCTTGGGGGTGGTGACTTCGTCATTGCCGGGGATGCAGGAGAGCTTCCGGGGAGCAAAGATATCCTCTGCCTGACGTTCTCGTACCTGGACACGATGGAGCAGAGATGGAGGATGCGGCTTGTGTTTGCAGCACTTGTGTGGCAGAAGGATCCAGCAACGACAACCAAGTATCTCCAGTACGTGCTGGATTACTTTCAGAAGCTGCAAGAGTCGCTCCTTGCCTTGGGGTTCGATCTCCCTGGCGATGCACTGCTCCCAAGGATGAAAAAGATGGTTACAGACAGAGGCCTCTTCACGACGGCTAGTGAGTGTACGCCTGTGGGGCCGTTGACGAGGTCATCATGGAGCCCGTGCATCGCCTGCACCTTGCTGACAAAAATGTCTGGCTACCGACCTTCCTTTCAAGGAAGGTCGGTCGCCAGACAAGGACCTTTGCGATCACTTAGCGCTTCTTCATCATTCATCATCCCGTCTTGCTAGGCTGCTCACAGTCGCTCGAAGATCTTTCTGTCCCTTTTCGCCACCAACCCGCCTGCAGTCCCCGTGCTTGCTGCCATGATTTAGAACATCTTCATCTCGAGAGCTTCCGGTCTCATATGCACATCGCCCACTTGCCTGCGGTTTCCGTCCCTCGTATGCTTATGCTTGGCACGTCTTGGGCCAGACAGTGGTCAACATGGTCGCCCATGGGCCAGTCAGGGGTCCACCAGTGGTCGAACCCAAAATACTAGTGTCAATCTCGATCACACTCTACAACGCTCTACTACACTCTACTACACTCTATTACGCTCGATTACACTGCACCGGATGACGCAGTGCGCCACGTGTAAGACGACAGCGGAGTGCTGTCGCAACCATCACCACCGATGCCTCGATCATGGCATGCCGACGTGCGACGGCTGTAAGACACACGCCGACCTGAGGAGTAGGAGACCCGGGCACTGCTGCAGGAAAGGGCACCACCGGGCGGCCGTGGCGAGAGGTGAAGAAACAACGGCGAAGAAGAGGAAGGCGGAGCCGGAGGGTCCCGCGCCAGCGCCGAGACAGGCGAAACGTGAGAACGTGGTGCTCGTTCTGCCGGAAGCAGAGGAAGACGAGCGAGAACCCGCAACATCAACGCCGACATCAGCAGCGAAGGTCGGGAAGACGGCGCCAACGCCAGCGAAGAAGCGGCAATCGGACTCCGCGGCGGAGCCGGTACCGAAAAGACGCAAAGGACGCGTCGATGCGCCACGACCATCGCCCAGGCGCTGGGAAAAAGCAGAAATCGACGCGCAACCGATGAACCTCGACGAGCAATCGAAGGAGAAGCGAAGCACCAAACGCGCGCCTGAGCGCGACGATCAAGACGAGCTAAAGAGGCGAAAGCATGACACATCACGTGCGAAGAGATAACCGCGCCGTCGGCGATGCAGATTATCGCCACAGATTCTTTGCATTCTAATCCAAACGATTACACTCGATTACACTCGATTACACTCGATTACGCTCGATTACACTCGATCAGGGGGTAGGTGAATTGGCTCAATTAATCTTCTAAGATCTTCGATCTTATACGACAAAAAAAAAGGGAAACACACCGAGAACGCAGGCTGCGTCGATGCCTTCTCCCCTCCGAGGCGGATGATGCCATAGAGGCCCGGGCGCTTCTCGCACACCGCGACCAGCCCAGCTTTGATGACCGTCGTCGCGACGACGTTCCGCGGTTCGTACTGGATCCCGGACATTTGAAGCTTGGTCACTTGCGCAGCATACGGCAGCGCGCTGTACACACCGTCGCCCGTCCGGACGATCGTCGACGGCGGCGACGCCTCGGTGCACACTTCGAGCACTCCGTAGCCGGTAGCCGAGTATTCTTCGAGGTAGGCGCCGTGCGCGCTGCAGGCGGCGAGCGCGGCCACGAGCCACAGCCGCAGCAGAACAGCGGTCATCGAACACGGCGCATGGCGCGTCGCCCACACCCGACGGTCGAAGCGGACACCCGACGGCACCACTCCACGCCAAGGCTGCACACCAAAAGGTCGACGACCCCCAGACGAACCCCAGACGGATGAGGTCAGGCTAAAGCTTGACCAAGTGCACAGGTCAGGCAACGCTAGGACGAAGGATAGCCAGATGACACCACTCCAGGCGAAGGTTGCACACCGAAAGGTCAGAAACTCCAGACGAACCCCAGACGGATGAGGCCAGGCTGAAACTAGCCAAGTATACAGGTCAGGTAACGCTAGGACGAAGGATGGCCGGATACCACCACTCCAGGCCAAGGTAATACCACGAAAGGTCAAAACCCCCAGACCAAAACAAGACGAATGAAGGCCAGGCTAAAGCTAGACCAAGTACACACGGGTTACGCTGAGACCAAGGATGAAGCCAGACGAAGCCGGACAGGCAGACGAGGGAGGTTCGACTACAACCGGACTAGCGTCTCAAGCAGACTAATGCCAGGCAGCCGCTTCTGTCCACCAGGGACAAAGCTGCTACTTACCGGCGGCTTCGATTCCGATGCCCGGGGGAGATTAGGCGCACAGAGTCCCCCTGGGAGCTCCTGTTCGCCGTCGGCGGAGGTGTCGAACCGCGCACTTGGAAAAGACACTAAGTGCGACACTACCAGCCTCAAACGGCCGCCCAAGCCAGGTGACTCCCGAAACGGGGCCCGCTTCGCGTCTTTCGGCGCGAACGGATCTGGGCGGTTTCCTTCCCCGGGTCAGCTTGGGCTGGGGAGGGTGCCAGATCAAGACCAGCAGGTTGCGGTCGGCCACGTTGGTTCCTTCCCCGCTCTCGATCGGCTGCTGTGCGCTCGAATAGGAGGGGGGAGGGGGGCGGAACTACTCTGTTCGGCGAGAACCTCGGGAAGCAAAAACACAAAAGGATGCGAGGGCAGTGTTGAGCAATGCTGGTGTTCCTCGCGCGTTTTCTTTTCCCTGGATTTGAGAGCTTATCGTTTGAGTGTTGAGTGTTGAGTGTTGAGTGTTGAGTGTTGAGTGTTGAGTGTTGAGTGTTGAGTGTTGAGTGTTGAGTGTTGAGTGTTGAGTGTTGAGTGTTGAGTGTTGAGTGTTGAGTGTTGAGTGTTGAGTGTTGAGTGTTGAGTGTTGAGTGTTGAGTGTTGAGTGTTGAGTGTTGAGTGTTGAGTGTTGAGTGTTGAGTGTTGAGTGTTGAGTGTTGAGTGTTGAGTGTTGAGTGTTGAGTGTTGAGTGTTGAGTGTTGAGTGTTGAGTGTTGAGTGTTGAGTGTTGAGTGTTGAGTGTTGAGTGTTGAGTGTTGAGTGTTGAGTGTTGAGTGTTGAGTGTTGAGTGTTGAGTGTTGAGTGTTGAGTGTTGAGTGTTGAGTGTTGAGTGTTGAGTGTTTGAGTGTTGAGTGTTGAGTGTTGAGTGTTTGAGTGTTGAGTGGTGGATATTAAGTCTCGAATCTTGAGTGCTGACAGAGGAGCCCCAGGCACAGCTGCCCGGCCAATGCCGTTAGCCGCAAACAAACTGAAGAGCCCGAGTTGCTACGAAACTCAAGCACGCTGAAACTGGCTTGGGGTTGCTTCACTGAACCCGAGACGAACCAGAGCGAATGCTTGGCAGCGCACACACCGGGAGTCGTTCTATCTTTTAACAACGGAATGAGGAATCGGAGACAGAAGAACGGGTGTAAGCAGTCATTCTTTATGGCGCCCTTTCCCCCCCACACGAAGAAACGCGCTCGTTATCGTAAAAGAAAACGAAAGAGAACAACGTTTGGGTGGTCTCGCTGGCTGAAGCTTTTGGTTATATCAATCGATCGGGGTTACAATACCACGTTCCCACTCAGAACCAGTCGATGACGGTCGGCAAGCATCGTCGAAACCGAGAGCCGAACTCAGACGCAGTCTCAGGGAGTAAGATTCTGAAAGCGACCCCAACCTGCTGATGGGCAAGAGCAAGCTCGTGCCCGTTAATAATAGTCAGGCGCGTCACGGTAAGGCTAGCGGGAAAAGGAATCTCCACGAGCCCCATGGAGTTAAAGAGGGTGCGCCCGAGACGCACCCAAACCGCGTGTAAATGCACACCCGAAAACAGCGGGCATGCCACCCAAAGCGCGTGCACCTGCCATACCCAAAAGAAAGGCTGTGCTCCACTCCAAACGCGTGCGAATGCACACCCAAAAATAGTCGGCGGTGCTACACTCCAAACGCGTGTGAAGAGTCCACTGTGTACCCGCGGTCTTTTTTTTAGAGGGCAAGTACGGCATTGTACAAAAGAAATGCCGTTCTCAACCCTGCGGCTTCAAGAGCGAACCGAAAGTCGGGGGCGTTTCCGGCCTGGCTTTTGGCCTGGCAAAGCTGACTGCTGGCCCGGCTGGAAACAGCTGGCCACTCAATGCAACGGCCGGCCGAAGGTCGCCAGCCGAGAAAACGCGCCCGGCGCTTCCTTTTGCATTTCCGCATCCAACGGGAGTGACAAATAGTATGCTGCCCGTATTGTTGTCCTTTGACAAAATAGCACTTTAGTTGTGGATGCTTAGACAAAATGCTGCCGTCCTCGGCACCGCCCTGGCCCACTGTGCATTCCCACTGGGCTGGCTGGATGCATGTGCAAATATGTGGTGCCAACCACCCGTGGGATGACCTCGTGATGCGATCCCGAGGTCAGGTGCAGGATATATATCCACCCACACCCCCCCTTGCACCTCTAGGTGGTGGTACAACCATCGGTATGCTACGTGGTGCCGGGTGGTAGTCCCTACAATGGACTACAGACAGGTGTACGGTACACTCCAGGGCCACCTGAGCCGGGAGATCCGACGGCGCACATGGCAAGCGACACGAGAAGGCTGATCGAGATCAGAACTGGAAAAAGAGATCCGGAAGGACTAAAGCTCCGAGAGCAGCTGCTTCCTCATGGCCGCCTGAGCCGGGAGATCCTTCCCGGTCACGCACTCCGCCAGCGACACGAGATGGCTGTTCGTCCAGCACTCGGGAGCTGTGTGTATTAAGTTGTTTTATTTCCCTTTTCAGAGACCGCGGAGGTCAGCGGACCGGGAGCTACCGGAGAGGGTGTGTGTGCGTTGTGTGGTAACCTGATACGGTGCGTGTGCGATGATGTGGGTTTGCGTGGCAACCTGATACGTGTGCGTGTTACACAAGCTCGATACTCCGCATGGATGCTTGGTGCGTGTGCTGTGGGCACCGCCCGCTGCACACGGGAACTCGTTTGCGACAATAAAACCTCGGAGGGAAAAGACTGCGTGTTTATCCCACGCAAGAAATAATTACTGGCGCACGGTCCTTCCTTAGAAAGTACACACTGCAGACCATTGATAGGGAGCGAACTCTCTAGTGAACAGGCCCCCTGCGTTCTTTCTTTCGCCGCGGAGGGTCTCCACGATGGAGATGAAGCGCCGTCAAGGTGCGTTGGACACGTTCCCTTATTCAAGAAATGACACGAGGTCGAGCAAGAAAGGCGTACCTTTTCCTTGCGAAAGTGAATCGTACATCTCGAGGGCGGCTGCGAACGACTCTGCTGCTGTGTTTCTCAGCGGGTAAATCTTTGCAGCCCAAATCGAGCCAGCGACCTGTGTGCCGAGTTGTCTTTGTGACCCTTTGGGCTTTGCAGTATGGATCTCAGTCTGAGTCTAGCCATGAGTCCGTTCATCAGTCCCGGCATCTCTTTGGGCAAGAGTCTAGTCACGGGTCTTGTCGTGGGCCTAGTCATATGGCTGGCCACATCGGCTACAAGCCGACCCGAACGAACGCCGGACGACGGTGCAAGA
Organism: Diplonema papillatum; assembly: GCA_030068145.1. Taxonomy (NCBI): domain Eukaryota; phylum Euglenozoa; class Diplonemea; order Diplonemida; family Diplonemidae; genus Diplonema; species Diplonema papillatum. The sequence goes on from JAPJBO010000564.1 coordinate 99,195, forward strand.
AGGCGTTGCGACAGAGGATATCGATCACACTGCCCACTGCCACGGGTGAGGTGCTGAAGAAAACCTCCAGCCAGATACACAGACCGAACTACAGGACCCTTTTCACTAAATTAGTCCGAATTGGTTAATTCGGAGGGCAGAGGGTGCCACGTATTTCAAGGAAGTTCTGTGCTAATCATGTTTCTTCCCATTAAACAAAAGCCGGGTACACACACTGCAGAAACTGTAGCTTTCAGAATTGTTGGGTTATGATACATCTTCACTCCACTGCTTCCACCGTGCACACAAAATTGTTCCGTGGCATTGACAAAAAGCGCAACACAACGCGAACAAGCCTTGTGTGGCTGGTGGTGTTCCTCGAACACGTGTCCTCCGACGGCCGCCTAATGCAGGATCTCGCGAGCGAAATCAATGGAGGGACTTGCCGCCGGAAAGCTCAAGCCCAAAAAAACATGAAGCTACGCACGCCTGGCTTTGTGATACCAGTACGCGGACAACTGCGCCGAGTTATAATGATTGAAACTTGAGAGCAGCGCGTCTGACTCCGATACCCGTGCCCGGACCCAGCTACCGTGCGCGGGGAAGACCCGACCCCGCAGCCGTACAAAAGCGGGTGCAAAAAGGCTCCCGACAGGCAGGCCAGAGGGCGAAACCCGAAAAGGAGCACCAGTCTACGGGTGGGTCCTGGCCACCGATCTGCTTCGTTCGCACACGACACCTAAAGTCCGGGCAGAGCTTGGGCGGTTCAGATTCAAAGTGGACTATGACCGGATGTCTTCAACCTCTCAACCTCGCAGGGAACCAACCTTTCAAGAGCGTGCTGCGGAAAATGTTTTTCGCGAAGTGGTTTCAAAAACGGATCAAGTCCGAGTGCAAGCGCCACAAGAAAAGTGACTTTTCACCATTGTCAGGAGACGGCTGAGGCCGTTTCTGCAAGAGCGCAAAAAGGTGGTGTGTGCTGGATGGACAGGAAGAGCTTCACTTTGAAGTTGCGCCCGCGTTGCAAAGGCTGGGGGTAAGACGATAGTAGGTGCGGGCTCCTCTGTGGGCTTGCTGCGCGTGTCCCCTCGGAAGCTTTGCGCGGGAAGACCCGACCTCACAGCCCTACAAAAGCGGATGCAAAAAGGCTCTCGACAGGCAGGCCAGAGGGCGAAACCCGAAAAGGAGCACAAACCCACGGGTGGGTCCTGGCCACCGATCTGCTTCGTTTGCACACGACACCTAAGGTCCGGGCAGAGCTTGGGCGGCTCAGATTCAAAGTGGTGCTGATACCGGGTCGACTATGACCGGCTGGCTTCAACCCCTCAACCTCGCAGGGAACCAACCCGTCAAGAGCGCGTTGCGGAAAGTGCGGAGGGTTTTTCGCGAAGTGGTTTTAAAAGACGGTTCAAGTCCGAGTGCAAGCGTCACAAGAAATGTGAGAGAGACGAGTTTGGGTGCAGGGACCATCTCTCCGGGGAGTTACCGGTCTCCTCACTTGCTAAGTCGCTCCGGAGGCGTGCTGCAGGTTGCGGCTCTGCTACAGTGAGTGGCGGCACCGGAGTTGGTGCTGCAGTGGGCGCTCTGGCCGGCGGGTGAGCTCGTCTCGCGGGGGACCGCCGCCTTGTAACGCTGCGGGCCCTCTTCTTTCTCGCGACTGCGTGACCTTCACCACATTGTCAGGAGACGGCTGAGGCCGTTTCTGCAAGAGCGCGAAGGTGGTATGTGCTGGATGGACAGGAAGAGCTTCACTTTGGAGTTGCGCCCGCGTTGCAGAGGCTGGGGGTAAGACGATAGCAGGTGCGGGATCCTCTGTGGGCTGCCTTGCTGCGCGGTCACGTTCGGTCCCCTCGGAAGCTTTCCGCACCTGGACTCCGAATATTTCCTCGCGGCCAGCACTCTATCCGCGATGGGCATGTTTTTCGGTGGTCTACAAAGCCTGGAAGGAAGTTCCGTCTACACGTCTGGCAAAGACTCCGCAGGGCCGGAATCTGTGTACGGCCAGCCGACCCCTCGGAAGCCTTCCGCACCGAATATTTCCTCGCGGCCAGCACTCTATCCGCGATGAGCATGCTTTCGGTGGTCTACAAAGCCCGGAAGGAAGTTCCGTCTGCACGTCTGGCAAAGTCGCTTCGCAGGCCCGGAATCTGTGTACGGCCAGCTGACCCCTCGGAAGCCTTCCGCACCTGGACCCCGAATATTTCCTCGCGGCCAGCACTCTATCCGCGATGGGCATTTTTTTCGGTGGCCTACAAAGCCTGGAAGATAGTTCCGCCTACACGTCTGGCAAAGTCGCTTCGCAGGCCCGGAATCTGTGTACGGCCAGCCGACCCCTCAGAAGCCTTCCGCACCTGGACCCCGAATACTTCCTCGCAGCCAGCACTCTAGCGTTATTGTGGATTCTATCCGCGATGAGCATGTTTTCGGTGGTCTACAAAGCCCGGAAGGAAGTTCCGTCTGCACGTCTGGCAAAGTCGCTCCGCAGGGCCGGAATCTGTGTACGGCCAGCCGACCCCTCGGAAGCCTTCCGCACCTGGACCCCGAATATTTCGTCGCGGCCAGCACTCTATCCGCGATGAGCATGCTTTCGGTGGTCTACAAAGCCCGGAAGGAAGTTCCGTCTGCACGTCTGGCAAAAGTCGCTTCGCAGGGCCGGAATCTGTGTACGGCCAGCCGACGAGGAAGCCGAAGAATTGTGAAAACGGGGGTTTGTCCGGAGGCGTTTCGTGTTATTCTGCAAGAAGAGTGGGCAGTGGCCCAGCAACAAATTGCCGTCGAAGAGGTGGCAAAGGAGCTGGCCCCGGAGAATGACAGCGCAAAGCACGCGGGTTTGGGACCCAGCGCAGCCAAAGGTCAGCTGTTTCCAGAGATCAGGGTCGAGAGACAAGCTTTGAGATTTCGTCGCGAGGTGAGCCTCGCCCGCTAAAATGCCCCCTCTCCGGAGTGATTCCGGCCCCGAGTTAATGTCTCTTTTAAGGTGAGTTTCCCGTATACCCCACCACTTCAAATTTTGTTCCCTTATATCCCAACCAACAAATTTTGTTCCCTTATATCCCAATGGGATTGCCTTGCCCAAGGCAATCCCATTGGGACATAAGGGAACAAAATTTCAAGTGTCGGGATATAAGGGAAATACACCCTCTTTTAAAGCGCAGGCCTCTGACGCGTTGATGTTTCTGCCTGCCCTCGTTTATCGCTTTCTTCTCGAAAGACCGTCGTCCTTCTGGGGGCGTAGCGGGGATTCTGCAAGACTGCAAGCATCTCAGCCCTCTGCACAACACGAGAGTGCATGCTCCCGCACCGGCCCAGAGCTCAACCTTTTTTCAAAGGGAGCCGAGGGCCAGAACAGGAACTTTGACGCGAAAATACTCGACGTAGCTGCTTCGACTCCGAATGGAAGGGGGGAAATATAGAGGTAAGGGGCAAATACAATACAAACACAATCTGATTTGTTCTTCGCTTACACCACCGTTTGTTGTTTTCTCACTCAGGATTTTTTGACCTGTTGTGTTTGTGTGATTTGTCGTGTAGGGGTAGACCCGCATGACCTCACGTCCGTTCAACACGTGGTTCGGTAGTTACAGCACTTGGGATCCCTTCTGTTCTTTGTCGGGCAGCATCGTCGAGCATTTCCTTTCAAGCTGGCGCGTATGTAAAAATACTCGAGGGACTGCCTTGTGCTCATTTCGAAGGAGGCTAGAGGGGGAGAAAACAATACAACTACAAAGTGGGTCTTTTTTGTTGAACGCTTACGCCCGCCACTAAACCCAGGGTTACCTGTGTTTCGTGTGGGCTACAGCACATTTACCTCCTTTGATCTATCGCAACTGGCAGTCTCCTCAAGCATTTCCTACAAAGCAGGTGCTTATACAAAAAAAAATGGCGAGAGGGTGAGGGCCTGCACTCCCACTTAGACATATGGACGACCAGTGGTGGGAGCAGTAAGGATCGATCGCGCGGCGCCGCTGCGGCGGCGTGCTGCGGAGGACCCTTCCGTCCCGCGCACCCCCCCCAGCGCGGCGGCGCCGGCGCACTAAACTGCCAACGCCGCAACTCCGGGCCAGCACCCCCCGCCCGGCGAACGCCGCCCAATGCAACGCAGCCCCCGGCTGCGTCCACCCGGCGCGCCAACCGACGCAAACGCGAAGAAACGAGCGAGGGGTCTTCCAACGATGGCTCCGGCCAGGAGGCCACAACGACACCCACTCGTAGGCCGCCCCCGCGGCGGCGCAACAAACGCGTTCCATCTGCTGTGACGTAGACACGGAGTGTGCATAGTGCGTTGCTCAGGGTAGTCGAATGCCTGACAATCGCACTAATGCAGCAAACTTACACACTACCAGTGGTGGGAGCAGTAAGGGAAGGAATGAGCTCCCGTCCATTCGCATTGAATGAGGCTGCAATGGGATCTTGACTGACCAGCCTTCCCTCGTTTCTGAATCGCCGAGTCTGTAGGCTGCCAGGCTTTTCGTCCTCACCACGGGGATTACTTTACGTTGCAGATTTAGACCGACGGTCTAAATCAGAAGCCGGGGTCGGAAATACTCGAGGCTGCCTTGTGCTTACTTCGAAGGAAGCTAGAGGGGGAGAACCAACACAACTACAAAGTGGGTCTTTTTTGTTGAACGCTTACGCCCGCCACTGAACCCAGATTCACTTGTGTTTCGTGTGGGCTACAGCCCATTTACCTCCTTTGATCTTTTGCAGCTGGCAGCCTCCTCAAGGATTTCCTACAAAGCAGGTGCTTATACAGAGAGAAAAGGAAGTCCGTCGGAAAAACACAACGAAAACAGCGTGGTGTGTCAGTGTGACAGTTTCAGGTCAGGAACCCTTCGTTTTGTTTGTGCGTGCCGGTTGATCGTTTTCCCACTTGTGTTTACCCTGTGTGTATTCAGGTAAGGAATTCTGATCAACTACCAAAGCACGCTGCCTACGTCTTTTCAGCCTGCACAATATATACACATTGAAGGGCAACTCGCAAGGTTGTTAGCCCTGAAAGTAGGTAGGTTAAAATTCTTCCAAACACGCTGTCAGCGTTCTCTTTCATGTTTACAATTTAGCGTTTATTGTAGTTTGGTTTGGTGGTTCGGTGTTTTTGTATAAGCACCTGCTTTGTAGGAAATGCTTGAGGAGACTGCCGGTTGCGATAGATCAAAGGAGGTAAATGTGCTGTAGCCCACACGAAACACAGGTAAATCAGGGTTTAGTGGCGGGCGTAAGCGTTCAACAAAAAAGACCCACTTTGTAGTTGTATTGTTTCTCCCCCTTTAGCCTCCTTCGAAATGAGCACAAGGCAGTCCCTCGAGTATTTTAGAGTCTCCGGTTGACCATTGAGGCTGGGAGGCGGGTAGTATGAGGGATGTAGGCATGAGTACACACTTTAACTACGGCTAGCCAAGTTTGTAACTGTTGTTTCTGCGAAAAGAAAGGGCGGCGGCACACCTTGAGGTGCTTGGTCACTGAGAACTCGCCGAAGAGCAGAATGTCGTCGGCGTGCTTTTTCAGGTCGTCGCCGGTGCCGAGGATGTGCGTGACGTAGCTGATCCCCGCGCCGCCGGGCGCGCCGACAGCTTCTTTCCGCACAGGGAGGGTCTGCAGGAACACCCGCTTGGGCAGCGTGACGGCGGCCGGGCACGTGATGCCGCTGAGGATGCTCCGCTCTTGCACTGTCGCGCCGCTTGAAACCCTGCTGTACTCGATCACGCTCGGGCCTTGCACCTTCGCATTGGCGTTGACGATCGACTCGATGACGCAGGCACCGTTCTTCTGCTGTCCGCTGCCGAGGCACGTCAAAAAGCGGTCGTCCTGCCATTCGCGGTTGGATTGTTTAGAGATAAAGTTCGCTTGAAATTCCGGGGGTTTAGGGTCTCCGTGTGACCGTTCATGAATGGGTTCTAGCGTTATTTGTGGATTAGAAGGTCGGTATTTTAAAGTCTCCGGTTGACCGTAGAGGCTTGGGTATGGCGGGGGGTTGATAAAAGTAAAAGAGTGCGACTCGTTTCGGGTGTTGTGTCACTCCGTTGTGAAACCTTCTGAAGTCCCCTAACGCGTTTAGAGGGTGCTTGGTCTAACTGGTTCTCTTAGAGCAAGAAAGGGCTACATGGGATGTACATTTGGCACGCTTTCGTTCACTAAGTCAGGCAAGCAGCAGCTGCCAAAACTTGCCGTGACACCTATTTGATGCAAGGTAAACGAGAAGGTTGGACCCTCAAAACAGAGAACCCGGGGCTTTGCCTAAAGGCGTCATGTGTTATGCTGCAGATGTTTTCGGCTGCAGTGGTGTCTGAATTTTCGTACGTGAACCATGGTTAAGTGCGCAAATCGGTGGCAGTCGCCACGTGATCAGTGCAGTCACTGGCCGGTCGAATTGACGAAAAAAAAAAAAATATTGCTCTCTGATTGACATTCGACCGGTCAAGGCGGTCGAATGTGGGCACCGGTCGAATTCGACCAGCACCTGTGTCGATTCGACCGGGCAAAAAAAAAGTTAGAAAATCTGCCATGGGTAGTGCCACACAGTAGTAGAAAATGGTGGGAAAACCGAAAGCTTTGACAAAAGCCAAGGTCACAGGGGCAAGGGCAAGCTTTGGATTCCCAACTCCACTCACCAACTCCTGGATTGCAGTATGTTCGGCTGCAGCCAGAATACAGAGACTACTGGGGTCTACAAGAAGGTGGTGAAGCAGCAGCACACCCACGAAGGCACATGCCAAGGTCACAGCAGTCGTAATGATGCCCACCTACAAAACCAAAACAGTGTTCCATTGCCTCAGGCATCTGAAGACTCCACTGCAACCCTGAAACTCGTCACTCTGGGCCCATCTTTTGTATGATGGACGATGTGACAGTGAACCTGGGTTGTCGACCTGTTCATGGCACTAATGATTCACAAGCGAAGCTACAGGAAAAGTCGTATTAAGCCGTTCTACTACTGAAGCACGACAGTGTACTAACTTTGTGAGACTGCCCGTTTCAGCTAAAACCCAGAGTTTCAAGCGAACATTTACTCTAAAACACCACATGTTGTTTTCCCACGCGTAGCGTGGGAAATTTTTTTTCTGGCATAGGATGGATTTTGACCTGTATTCACCAGTGCAAAAAAAAGTTGTGGCAAATTCCTGTCCGCTTCTTTTTTTTTTGTTCTTCGCGTGTACAGGGTATAAACCTCTCTGGGGGGGGGGGGGGGGGGGGGGGTTGCAAGAACGTGCTTGGAATGGGTGTGTCTGGGGGGGGGGGGGGGGTTTCCTGTATTAGCACTTTTTCGTTGGCTTCGTTTTCTCTTTCATGTGCAACCGTTGTTCCGGGAATGTTCCCGTCAGTACAGATGTACTATTTAAAAAAAAAAATAGTTTTTTCGGAAAGTGACTTGACCGGTCGAGCGGTCGAGCCTGACTGCACTGCACGTGATGAAGAAAAAGAAAAGGTCAACCAGCTTGAGTCGGAGGCAGCACAGTGCCACAACCCCGTCCGCTCTGCGTCCGCTCTGCCCTGTGGCTGACCGTCTCGACGAGCTTGTAATCAGCGCGAGCACCAGGCCCCAAGGTGCGCCAAGACTTGATGCTTTAGTTTGGGAAGTTGGTAGCCTAGGCCAGTCGCCACGTGATGAAAAAACGATGTTCTGTCTCTAGACGGTGTGATAGGGTGACTCTCAAAAGTTCAGCTTTTTCGAGCAAGGGGTTCACACAAGAATGATGCTGGAAAACAGAGCGTTCTCTTCTACTTCTCTGCCAGCAGCTTCAAGTGCACCTTTGCTGCGGACAGTGGGTGTTTTAGGTGTGTTCTCTCTCGTTGTGCTCCCAATAACTCTTCCTTATTCTCTGGGGGTCACCAGAAGCTAAGCTCGGGTCTTTGCATGGAAATTGTTTTTTTCGCCGACGAGTCGCTGTTGCGCAAAAGCACACACCTCGCAGAAGTGGTGAAGCGCCTCCTTCATGGTCCCGACGTGGTAGAACCGCGACCCGGGAAGCACCAGGCAGTTGAGGGTGAACCCGGCGAGCGCGTCGAACAGCTTGCCGCGGATGCCTGTGATCACCGCCCGTTCGCCGGTGTCGCCGGCCTTTGCCACGTTTCCGAACCCGTGCATGAAGTCGCGAGACCGCGCGCTGCCGGTACACTGCATGAAGTCTCCGTAGGCGTCGATCTCGGCCAACACCGTCGAGCCCAGACCTTCGACGAACAGCACCCGCATCGCCTCCGCCAGGTCGCTGCTCATAAAGTAGCAAGAGTCTGTGTACACCTGCAATTGGGTTTGTTTTTTTTAGAGTTATAGTCAGTGTGCGCGCGATCAGCCGGCTTGCCGGCTGATTAAATTTCGGGCCCTTTTTTTTACCAGCAGACTCACACAAAAGAGTCCCGAACTTTGCTTCACCAGAACTTAGCTTCGCCCGAACTTTACTGTTTTCCGAACTTTAACTGCTGCCTCCAGTCTCGCCCCGCGCCGGCCGTTAGCCGAGCGCACGTACTTTTGTGCGAGAAATACTCGAGGGACTGCCTTGTGCTCATTTCGAAGGAGGCTAGAGGGGGAGAAAACAATACAACTACAAAGTGGGTCTTTTTTGTTGAACGCTTACGCCCGCCACTAAACCCAGATTTACCTGTGTTTCGTGTGGGCTACAGCACATTTACCTCCTTTGATCCATCGCAACTGGCAGTCTCCTCAAGCATTTCCTACAAAGCAGGTGCTTATACAAGAAATAAAATGAGGGAGCAGGCCTGGTTGTTTCGTCAACCAGGCCTAAACCCATCTCACAAAAAGCTCGCTACGCTCGGGTTTTGCTATCTCAGAATTACTCGACGTAGCTGCTTCGACTCCGAATGAAAGGGGGGAAATATAGAGGTAAGGGGCAAATACAATACAAACACAATCTGATTTGTTCTTCGCTTGCACCACCGTGTGTTGTTTTCTCACGCAGGACTTTTGACCTGTTGGCCGTGTAGGGGTAGACCCGCATGACCTCACGTCCGTTCAACACGTGGTTCGGTAGTTACAGCACTTTGGATCCCTTCTGTTCTTTGTCGGGCAGCATCGTCGAGCATTTCCTTTCAAGCTGGCGCTTATGTAAAAAAAAAATATATATATATATAGGAAAGCCCCCCGGACTGCACACCTCGTCGTGGCCGCTTTCAGTCTTCCCGACGACAGCGCCTTCCTCCCGTTGCTTCTCGACCGGGTACTTGTGGATGAATTTTTTGCACGGCGCTACGCCGCCCTCCCTTCCCTGCGCCGGGTCTTCCAGCACGAACACGCCGTGGTCCTTGCCGATCTCGACCGAGCTAGGGTGGCCGAAAGCAGTGAAGCCGGAGTTAGAAAAGTCACAGACGGAGTGGTCGTAGAAAATGATGTCGTCGGAGCAAGTCACGAAGACGCCGCCTGAGGATTTCGGTTCGTTGGGACTTGTTCTACGATTGTGGGGGGGGGGGGGGGGGGGGGTTGCAAGAACGTGCTTGGAATGGGTATGTGTTCAACACCGCTCTGGTCCCGTCTGCGCCGTGTTTCGGTCCTTTAAGCCACGGACACATAAGGCGGACCATCATCAGCGTGGAACCTGAGTGTCTGCAGACAGGACTGCGGTGTGAGTCTGGTTTGTCAGGCGGCTGTTCGTAGCTCGTCACAGCCAGGACCACCCGTGCTACTAGAGCACAGGCGAATCCATCACGGGGAGAAGGCCCCTACAACCGTGTCTGAGCAATCAGTTAAAAAACTCAGGGCACTCGCCCTGATTGTGACTGCGACTCGCTAGGCAGCACTGACTTGTCTTCTTTTTACGGTGGCAATCTGCGAAGTAAACTCCGCAGAGCACAGTGGACATGGGGTTGCCGTGTGCAGCACCAATGGTTGAAGTACCAAAAGGAAAAGAGTGCGAGGAAGTAATCCTGCGTGCTGAGGGCTACGATTGTGGGGGGGGCGAACTTAGTGGAATGTTTAGGCAGAACACTGCCTCGCATGCATGTTTGATGCTAGCATCAAGTCTTCGCCGAAGAAAGTGTAAAGGGGGAGGGATGGCTTGCGGGGCTGCGCAGGCACCTTCTGGTGCCAAGGATGGCGATGGGGGGGCACCTCACCTGTTCTCAAAGAACTAGCCTGAGACAGGTATTCACCGTACCGATAACCGATAACCGATGTGGTGCAGCCAGTTCTTTGTCCGCGAATGGCGGCTGCCTTTGCGGTCATCGGCAATATCCTGCTGACCCAATGTTTCGGCGTTTATTGTGGTTTAGAGGTTCGGTTAGGGTCTCTGGTTGGCCATTGAGGCTGGGAATCGGGTAGTGAAAGATGCAGACAGAATTGCACACTTTAACTACGGCAAACTAAGTTTGTGACTGCCGCGACCGACACCAAGCCGGGCTCTCGTGGCAATCCGGAAAACTCTCGTGCAAGAAAACAACTTTTCTCTCGGGCAAAAAAAAAAAAAAAAATAGCTATTCTTATACGCATAACTACTATTCTTGCACGCATAGCAGTTTTGGTTTCCAGGTGCATTTGTGGGCAATGCAGGTGCTTTCGTGGTCAATCCGGTGTCTTCGGGGGCAATTCAGGTGCATTCCTGTGGAAGTCACGGTGCCAAAGAACAGCAAGGGACAAGGTTGACGCGCATGATCTGACGCTACCAAGCGAACAGACGAATAATTCGAATGGCAGGACCAGCTCATTCGTTGCAGGATGCGAAGCAGGAGCCGGAGACCGCCTGTGCCATGGGAACTTGGGAAGCTGACTTCTGAAGTGCAGCGTACATTGTGTGAGCCGACTGTGCTGTACACGACAGGAACTTGGCCAGTGTGGACGCGACATGCTTTCTGGCCTTCGGCGTCCCCCACCCCCTGTGCGTAGCTCTCTCGGACGCAGAAAAGTCAGGTGATGCGGCAGTAAACCAATCTTCTTACCTAGAGACGTCGTTTTCTTGCACTCGGTTTTCCAGATTGCCATTCGAGCCCGACGCCGAGAGAAAACGACTTTTCTCTCGGTGAATAAATAGCTATTAAGACGTCACCCCTTAACCCGTGTCACAAGTGGGCCCATCTATGCCCACTCGTGGGCCTTCTGGGGCCCCTTTACCTCCACTTTACCCGCCAAAAACCGTTTCGGGCCCGTTTCCGGCCGCACAGACAGGGTTTCGGGGCCGGCATACAGTACGGGGTGACGTCAACAAATGTTTTATAAGTGCAAAGGGGTGTGGAGGGGTTTTTTTTGGCATCTTATCGGTATGCTCCGGGTCGGCGCACACCTTTTTCCTTCGGCATCTGCTGCGCGACGTGGGTGAAGGTGACGAGCTTCATCTCGAGCATCGACATGGCGGCCTTCGGGTCCTTTGGGGACGGGACGGGGAGCAGGGAGTAGATCTTGCCGCAGTGCGAGTGGTTTGGCAGCCGCTTCGAGTACCCGCCGGCGTGGATCAACAGCACGCGGAGCCGTCCGGCGCGGGAGCCGTACCGCTTGTGCAGCTCGGCGAGCACGTAAAAGGTGGCGCCGCCACAGCCCACCTTGGTGCCGGGGGGGTCTGGGACCACCACGTAGTCAGCCTGCTTCGGTATGCGCCCCGCTTCCTGCATGCTCGCGATGTTCGTCTCGTACGTGAGGGTCTGCTCTTTGTCCGCTGACGTGATCACGACGACGTCGAAAAAGTCCCCCCGCTGGCCTTCCTCCAGCAGCGATCGATACAGCTGCAGCTTCGTCTCATGGGTTGCCCGCAGCTTCGCTGCGAGGTCCGCACTCACCTCGGCCGTCATTGTTTCCTCTCTTTAGAGTCAAAGTTCGCTTGAAATTCCGGGGGATTAGGGTCTCCGTGTGACCGTTGATGAATGGGTTCTCTTAGAGCAAGAAAGGGCTGTATAGCCATGTCCGGGACTGTTTGTGACACCAAGTACATTTTTATCACAGACGGTTCTCGTGTTTTTTTCGGGAGGCGGCGTCTTCAAGTGGAGTGACTGCTGCAACGTGCTTGGAAGGGTATGTCCTGAAGGCTGTGTCTGAAGCTTCCGCGCTGGCAAAGCGAGTGTTAACTTATGGGAAGCTTGCTGGGGAATGGGGGGAGACAAACAGACGGGCAGAGAGACGAACTGGAGAAGCTTGTTTATCCAGTCAACTGGAGACGATGATGACGGCACCGGGTTGAGCAGAAGACGGCTGGGTTCGACCACGATTGGTGAGGAAGAATCGCTTATTCGCGAGAGTCGCCTTCGTGGAGCAGGCACACAGTGCCGTCTGGGATGGCAACCACGCATTGTCGATCGTCACAGCCGAAACGGCGACGTCATTGTCGTACCTTGATTTTGAAGCCCCGAGCAGCTGCGGGTAACAGGGCTTGGAATGTGGGTTTGGCCAAGAACGTCATGAAGATGAATGGCCTCGCTAGCCCATTCGTTGGGTCCAGATCAACGAACGCATGTTTTCCAATCAAACGTGAAGGAGCGGGAGAGAGAGAGAGAGAGAGAGACGGAGAGAGAAGAAGAAGACTGAATCCTTCAGGGTAAGTGGAGCTCAGCGATGAAGGCCACGGCAGTGGCTGTCGTCATGCTGGTCTGTTTGCGGAGGCTCTCGGTAGCTTGGAGAGGGAAAGGACGCACCGAAGCGCCCGCGCTTTTGCCGGGCACAAGGGTGGCCGGCGGCGTGCACCGCAGCTGCCAGGAGCTTAGGGGCAGCTGTCAACGGAGCTGGTAAAGGGGGCCGTTGAGGTCAACTTTCGCGGGCAGCTGTCAAAGGGCCAGATAGCTGTCAACAGAGCTGGCAAAGGGCCAGCTGTCGAAGGGCCAGTGCCAGGTGCCAAGGTCCATGCCAAACGGACTTCTCCCGTGTTCTGTGCGGACATGTCTACAGATGCTGTTGTGTACTGCGTCAGTTCGTAACACACTTCCATGCACGGGCTTTGCTGAACTCGTCGACACTCCACTGCTCGACCTTCATGTGACGTGAGATGTCTCTGCTGGCTTTGTGCGTCTTCTTTTGCGTACAACTCGTGAGCTTCCTTCGATGTATTGTGAAGGTGAATCCTGGAGTGGCGTTCGCGCTGTTCGCCTGCGGCGTCAACTTGAACGTGAAGGAAAAGGAAGGACATCCGAGGCTGGTCGCCAAGCACGAGAAACCTGGAGTACAGTACATTATTCCGGTTCAGCTCAACTTGCGCCGTTTGCGTGCAAGATACCAGTTCATCGGGTATCAAGCCGGATCATCAGCCGAACGCTGTGGGGTTTCCAGCGGCGATGCAGGGCGATGAAAGGGCAAGAAACACACACGGGCAAAACGTAGTAGTCGTCTCTCTCTCCGTACCATTCTGCTCGTGCTAGCGTGCAAGATGCAAGATACAACTCAGCATCTACTACTAGTGTGTAAGCCGGAACGTCAACCTAAACGAAGTAGTTGTCCCTGTAGCGTATGCGCCCTGCACACGATCTTGCTCGTGTTTGCGTTTTGAGGTGCAACTTGTCGGACAGCATCCACTAACATGGTAAGCCGGAACAGTCACGCTCTGATTGAAAAAGTGCGCGACGAAAGTGGTGTCTCTCCAACGTAGGCCCAATCCTGCTCGTGATGGCATACGAGACACAACTTGCCTGAGGCAGCATCTTCTTAGTGAGCCGGAACAGCAGCAACGCTCTCCGATGTTTTCAGCAACGAGGGTCCCTCTAGCGTCCCTGCTCTTCTCGCAACTTCGCCAGAGTTAGCGGTTGAGACAGCTTGTCGGGACTGCATCTAATAGCAACGGAAGCCGGCACATCAGTCACGCTTTGTGAACTTTCAGCAACGAGCCACGGGACGCGCCATGCTCAGGTCAAACACATTAGCCATCCCCAGCTTACCTGCGCGTATCATCCGATCAGCGGGCCAGATATGACATATCCGGTTCGTCTGCAAAAGTCAGACTATCGTCCAGGAGGTCGCCCATGTGAACCAAGCATAGGTTTGTTTCGTCATGTGGTCATCTCCAGCGTGGGTGGTGTGTACGCTGTTCTGCGCGCAACTTTAAACTCTCTCCCGTGCTGGCACAGCACGCATTGCCAGCAGAACAGGACGCTTAGCAGGTCCGTGCACTCGCTCCTGCCTAAGTTCAGTTTTGACCGGACTTGCTGCCGAGTGTAGTACTCCGAGGGGCAGCAGACGAGGTCCAGAAAGCTTGGCCTGCGCCCTTCAACCATCGCCTTGTTGCGCGCTGCGACGTAGAACGGGCACAGCGTGCCTTGGAAGCACACCTCCAGATCGTAGAATACGCCGGTCAGCGGAGTGTTCCACGTGATGAGCTTCATGTCATACTTCAAGAACTCCATTTTCCCCCGCTCTCCCTCCCCACCCGGCAGGGCCCTTTGACCTGGAGATGGGTCTCGACGTTCAGACACATTTAGTGCTCGAGATAGCAGTAGGATCTTCTAGCGTTACTTGTGGTTTATTGCTTCTATCTCGATCTTCGGTCTCATGCTCCGGTGTCTCCTTTTTACATCAGAAGAGAGCGTTCTTGAGTACCGCTAACAGGCCTGCCATGGCATGGGGTTATATCTTCCCCGGAACAAGTTTTTCTGCCATGGAAAGAACGATGTTGTTTTCTCTCTCAGGACTTTTGACCTGTTGTGTTTGTGTGATTTGTCGTGTAGGGGTAGACCCGCATGACCTCACGTCCGTTCAACACGTGGTTCGGTAGTTACAGCACTTGGTATCCCTTCTGTTCTTTGTCGGGCAGCATCGTCGAGCATTTCCTTTCAAGCTGGCGCTTATGTATAAGAAAATGAGTGGCGGAATATCGACGTGTAGCAGTTTGTTTGTCTCTTTTGGCAGAGGTTACTTGGAACTGAAGAGTAGCTAGCGGGCGAGAACGTATGGGCAGTAACCCCCTCGGTCGCGAAGACGAAAAGCTTCGAAAGAGCGGAGGGTCCACTCAGACTGAGTGGACCCCCCCGTCGGATTGAAAATCGGACTGGAAGTCGAGCTGGTGGCCCAAACTGACAAACGCGGGAGAGGGAGGTTTCCCATCCCGCGAAAGATTCTGAGACTGAAAACTGAGCTTGGAACAGGGGTGGCATTCCAAGTTCTGTTCAGGATACTTCGAATAGACGTTTGAACTTAGCCTTTCTGAGCGTGTTTTTCACCTCGGCACCGGGATGGAGAATGCCTTGTTGCTGTGCGTTCGGGCCGGCTTGTCCGAGGTGCTCTTCGGTCCTAAGTCTCGACGGCTCAAAACTCGCGTCGTCGTCAGTGCATCTTCGCTTTGATGGCGTCGACTATGTCCGGGATCATGTGCTGCTCCCTGAGAGCCTCGGCGATTTGAAGCGCTGTGCAGCCACCTGCGCGTGGATCGAAAATGTTGCACGGCGTGCAGGCAGGGCTGATTCCGGCGCATCTCGCCGACGGCCTGGGCAGAAAGCACAAGGAAGAGTGGCGGCGACGCTGTCCGACATTTTGCTCTTCCCGGCGCGTGTTCTCGCAAGAAATACTCGGGGGGCTGCCTTGTGCTCATTTTGAAGGAGGCTAGAGGGGGAATAAACAATACAACTCAATTGTAGTATGCAAATGAAACCCGGGATTCTGAAAAACCCCCCAAAATCGCAAGTTGAATACAGTTGAACTGTCCAGTCTTTTTTTTAGAGTGCAAGTTCGCTTTTTAGAGTGAAAGTTCGCTTGAAACTCCGGGATTTTAAAGTCTCCGGGTGACCTTCGTCGTTATGGGAGTGTCGTAAGAGTGGTGGTTACACGAGGTGAGAGGGTCGGTGGGTACCTTAGTTGTTGGTCATTGGTGGTTTCGGCCATTGTCCATATACCTTACTTACGGTAGGCTTTTTGTGTGGCGATTCTAAGCGAAAACAGTTGACTCAAAACATAGTTGGGCAGCCACCGGGCTATCGGTAGCTACTGGTGGCTGTTTTTTTTTTGGCAAAAGATTTCTTCCCCGAAAGATGCACGTATTGAGCAAAAAAAATGCAAGTTTCTCGACAAAAACAACATTTTTTTCAAGAAATTTGGGCCATTCTGTGCTCCGGCTGTCAGGTACCCAATTCCAGCCAGTGCAAGGCTGTTTTATAGCCCTCTACTACTGTACTAAGTCTGTAATAACCGTTCTGCCAACTTCTAGTGAACTTCACCGTGAAACTCACGAACTCGCACAAAAAAACAGGTGAACACCAAGTTTTTGTGTCTTCGGGATGAATAGTATGCGTGTGCAGGAACAGGATGACAGCCAAGTTCTCCAGGAGTTGGCAGAACTGGTTACTACAGTACCGGGCAACCACAGGTTTTCATTAGAAAGGACGGGAATCGACCCACTGGTTGGTGACACTTCGTTGTTGGCCCATGTATAATGTATAGCAGACTTTTCGGCGAATTTGTGCTCGCGTTCAGCCCCGATGAAGAGAACCGTGAAAAATAGACCCGGGGACCACAAAGTACGTGCATCTTCGAAGAAGAAGGGGTTCCCGCGGGGTCCGGGTTTGCGGTTCTTTTTCGGGAAAGTTGCAGGATCGGCACGCACAAGAAGTACCTTTTGTATTCGACCCCCCTCAGAAAATTCCTACTTTTCGGACACTTTGAACCCAAAATTTTGACCCAAAAATTTGACCCAAAATTTTGACCCAAATTTTTCGACCCAAAATTTTGACCCAAAATTTTTGGGTAATATACCAGGATATGCGTGAAAAACTAAAATTTACAAATAATATTATATGCGCGGTGCATATATTTGTAAATTTTAGTTTTTTCGCGCAAATATTTGCAAAAGAAAACAGTTTTTTCGCGCATATATTTGTAAAAAAACAGTTTTTTCGCGCATATATTTGTAAGAAAAAACAGTTTTTCGTGCATACGTTTCGTATGCGCACAGTTTTTTCGGCAGTTTATCGCGCATATATTTAGAGTTAAAGAAAAAAAAAATATTTGTAAGTTTCCCAAAAAATTTGACCCAAAATTTTCAACCCAAAATTTTGACCCAAAATTTTGACTCAAATTTTTGAACCCAAAAATTTTGACCCAAAATTTTGAACCCAAAATTTTGACCCAAAATTTTGAACCCAAAATTTTGACCCAAAATTTTTGACCCAAGCACTAGGTGTAGATTTGACCCTAAATCCAAACTCGACTTAAAGCCCAAACTCGACCTAAAACACAAACTCGACTTAAAACACAGACCAAACTCGACTTAAAACACAAACTCGACTTAAAACACAGTCAAACTCGACTTAACATGCAGGGTCAAAACCTTGTGTCTTTTTAAAACGCTCCCGCGGAGCCGATG
Source organism: Diplonema papillatum (assembly GCA_030068145.1). Lineage (NCBI taxonomy): Eukaryota > Euglenozoa > Diplonemea > Diplonemida > Diplonemidae > Diplonema > Diplonema papillatum. Next base: position 116,378 of record JAPJBO010000564.1, read on the forward strand.
GACCCCAAAAAAAAATTTTGGAAAAAAAAAAATTTGCTCAACTTCCTCAAAAATTACTGCAGAGTTTGTTCCAAAATTTTAAAATTCAAAAAACCCAAAAAATTTCCAGAATTTTTTTTTTTGCCATTTCCAAAAAGACACAAGGTTTTGACCCTGCATGTTAAAACACAAACTCGACTTAAAATACAGTCAAACTTGACTTAAAACACGAACTCGACTTGTAGCACAGGCCAAACTCGACTTAAAACACAAACTCGACTTAAAACCCAAACTCGACTTAAAGTAAGTCGACACCCGCCACTGTCGTCCATGCAATAAAACGTCTCCAAAGGTTGCGGCGTTGCGAAGTACCCACATCCCAGGCAGCTCTTCGGTTAGAGTCGCACAAGGCATTTCCATTACAAAAAACTTCGGTTAGAGTCGCAAGCCATTTTTATTGAGAAAAACTTCGGTTAGAGTCGCAAGCCATTTTCATTGAGAAAAACTTCGGTTAGAGTCGCAAGCCATTTTCAATACAAAAAACTTCGGTTAGAGTCGCAAGCCATTTTCATTACAAAAAACTTCGGTTAGAGTCGCAAGCCATTTTCATTTAGAAAAACTTCGGTTAGAGTCGCGTAGAGCATTTCCATTACAAAAAACTTCGGTTAGAGTCGCAAGCCATTTTCATTGAGAAAAACTTCGGTTAGAGTCGCGTAGAGCATTTTCATTACAAAAAACTTCAGTTAGAGTCGCAAGCCATTTTCATTACAAAAAACTTCGGTTAGAGTCGCAAGCCATTTTCATTGAGAAAAACTTCGGTTAGAGTCACAAGCCATTTTCATTACAAAAAACTTCGGTTAGAGTCGCAAGCCATTTTCATTGAGAAAAACTTCGGTTAGAGTCGCAAGCCATTTTCATTGAGAAAAACTTCGGTTAGAGTCGCGTAGAGCATTTCCATTACAAAAAACTTCAGTTAGAGTCGCAAGCCATTTTCATTACCATGCAGGATCAAAACCTTGTGTCTTTTTGGAAATGGCCAAAAAAAAAAAATCCAGAAAAAAAATGGGTTTTTTGACTCTGTGATGAAAATGGCTTGCAACTCTAAAGTACAGTAACATGCAGGGTCAGAACCTTGTGTCTTTTTAAAACGCTCCTGTGGGGACGATGGACCCCAAAAAAAAAATTTGGCAAAAATTTTTTTTGCCCAACTTCCGCAAAAATTACCGCAGAGTTTGTTCCAAAATTTTAAAATTCAAAAAACCCATTTTTTTTCTGGAAATAAAATTTTGGCCATTTCCAATAAGACACAAGGTTCTGACCCTGCATGGTAAAGGGTCAAAACCTTGTGTCTTTTTAAAACGCTCCCACGAGGCCGATGGACCCCAAAAAAAGGTTTTGACCCTGGATGGTACTGAAGTTTTTTGTAATGGAAATGGCTTGCGACTCTAACCGAAGTTTTTCTCAATGGAAATGGCATGCGACTCTAACCGAAGTTTTTTGTGAAAATGGCTTGCGACTCTAACCGAAGTTTTTTGTAATGAAAATGGCTTGCGACTCTAACCGAAGTTTTTCTCAATGAAAATGGCTTGCGACTCTAACCGAAGTTTTTCTCAATGAAAATGGCTTGCGATTCTAACCGAAGTTTTTTGTATTGAAAATGGCTTGCGACTCTAACCGAAGTTTTTTCAATGAAAATGGCTTGCGACTCTAACCGAAGTTTTTTGTAATGAAAATGGCTTGCGACTCTAACCGAAGTTTTTTGTAATGGAAATGCTCTACGCGACTCTAACCGAAGTTTTTCTCAATGAAAATGGCTTGCGACTCTAACCGAAGTTTTTTGTAATGAAAATGCTCTACGCGACTCTAACCGAAGTTTTTCTCAATGAAAATGGCTTGCGACTCTAACCGAAGTTTTTTGTAATGGAAATGCCTTGTGCGACTCTAACCGAAGTTTTTCTCAATGAAAATGGCTTGCGACTCTAACCGAAGTTTTTTGTAATGGAAATGCCTTGTGCGACTCTAACCGAAGTTTTTTGTAATGGAAATGCCTTGTGCGACTCTAACCGAAGAGCCGACGTGGTCCAGAAACATCTGGCCCATGAGGGACGTTGGGACTGGCATGTTGGGCCGGCCGTTGTGAGCCGGTTCGCCCCATCCTCCGCGAGATCCGTTGAAAGGCGTTGAGGCCATCATGGAGCTTCCGGACTTTGGAAGCAAGATTCGAGGGGCGAGGCTTTGAGGGGTGGGAAGGGGACGTTTTTGGATTTTTGGATGCATGAGAGGAGCTTGAAGGGCTCTTTGAACTGGCGTTTCTTTTGACTCTAGCCGGGGCGGACCCAGTCATTTTGCACCGGCTGGAGCTTTTCCCTGATGCTTCCAGGCCGGTGTCGTCTTCTGCACCTTGTTACCTCGCCTCTGTAACACCACGGCGGCACACCGGTCGACACTGTTCATAGGCCCCGCGAGGCCTACGCCTTGCTTTGCCATCTCTGTCTTCAGTTCCTGGAAGGGGACTTTGTGACGCACATAGTTGTAGTGCATTCGCACTTGACGGAGAAGCGAATTACCTGCCTGACGTTGTGTCGTCTGCCAACCCTCAAAGTAGGCCACTCCCATCACCCATAACCGAAGGTTGTTGAAGGCCTCCTCGAGACGATCCCCACCCGTGGTCATATAGGGGTCATATATGGGGGGTCATATAGGGGTCATATCATGCAGGGTCAAAACCTTGTGTCTCTCAGGCGGCAGGTCTCTACCCCGGCGAATCTTTACTCCGGCATTTTTAGTGTTTTGCCTTGGGTGGATCTTTACTCCGTCGACCTTTACTCCGTCGGACCTTGACTCCGCCGACCTTGACTCCGCCGACCTTGACTCCGCCGATCTTGACTCCGCCGACCTTGACTCCGCCAACCTTTACTCCGCAGGGTAAAGGTCACCAAAATTTTGGGTCAAAATTTTGGGTCGAAAATTTTGGGTCAAAATTTGGGTTGAAAATTTTGGTCACAATTTTGGGTTGAAAATTTTGGGTCAGATTTTTGGGTCGAAATTTTTGGTCAAAAATTTTCAGCTGAAGCATCTGGATCAAAAACTTGGTTCAAATTGGGTTTTGGACTCAAGATTTGGGCAAAAGTTTGGATTGGGATCATTTAGAGGCAAAGATACCGAAATTTGGGTCGTTCAAAAATTTGGTCCAAATCTTGGGTCACAGACCCGAAAATGGTGCAAAAAATGTTCAGTTGGATCATTTCGATTAAAGATTTGGGTCAAAACTTGGGTTTTGGACTCAAGATTTGGGCAAAAGTTTGGATTGGGATCATTTGAGGCAAAGATACTGAAATCTGGGTCCCCAATCTCGTGTTCAAAACCTTGGTCCAAAATTTTGGGTCACAGAGGCACAAAAAAATTTCAGTTGGATCATTTCGATCAAAAAATTTTGTGGGTCAAACTTAGGGTTTGGACCCAAATTTTTGACCCCGTAGTCCAAATTTTAGACCCAAAAATTTCAGCCCGAAAAAAATTTTTTGAACCCAAATTTTGACCCAAACCCAAAAATTTTTGACCCAAACTTTTGACCCAAAATTTTTGACCCAAAAATTTTTGACCCAAAATTTTGACCCAAATTTTGACCCAAAATTTTGACCCAAAAATTTTGACCCAAAATTTTGAACCCAAATTTTTGACCCAAAATTTTTGACCCAAATTTTGACCCAAAATTTTGACCCAAAATTTTTGACCCAAAATTTTAAATTTTTGACCCAAATTTTTGATCCAAAATTTCTGACCCAAATTTTTGACCCAAAATTTTTGACCCAAAATTTTGAACCCAAATTTTTGAACCCAATTTTTGGGTCAAAAATCAATTTGCCTTGGGTGGACCTTTACTCTGTCGACCTTTACTCCGCCGGACCTTTACTCCGCCGACCTTGACTCCGCCGACCTTGACTCCGCCGATCTTCACCAATCTCTACCCCGGCGGAGTAAAGATTCGCCGGGGTAGAGACCTGCCTCTCAGGCTCCCTGCGGGAATAAATAGCGACCGAGAGCAGAGATGATTGATCCTTGTTTTAGTGTACATACTAAACACCGAAAGGTTTCCTCGTCCCTCGACTCTTTTGTTTTTGCCTCCCGAGAGGGAAGGCATTCTGTTGAACGAGCGTTACGGGGTTTCTTTACGCGCGGTGAGGGTGACTGCAGCACCTCGCAAGAAGGCGTCGCTCGTCCTTTCCCCCGTTAAGATCCCCATTCGCTTCAGCAAGTGCTTGGGTTGACACCCAAGAGAATAAAATATTGTCAGCTCCCTTCTTCCTACCTCTCTGTTTCCCTGGGAGCCCCCGCGACATGGACCAAAAGGTGTTCTGTGATTCCGAGGAAGTGGCTTATTCTCTCAGGCTCCCTGCAGGAATAAATAGCGACCGAGAGCAGAGATGATTGATCCTTGTTTTAGTGTACATACTAAACACCGAAAGGTTTCCTCGTCCCTCGACTCTTTTGTTTTTCCCACCCACCCATCCCTGGGATGACTGCAGCGCCTCGCAAGAAGGCATCGCTTGTCCTTTCCCCCGTTAAGATCCCCATTCGCTTCAGCAAGTGCTTGGGTTGACACCCAAGAGAATAAAATATTGTCAGCTCCCTTCTTCCTACCTCTCTGTTTCCCCGTGACATGGACCAAAAGGTGTTCTGCGATTCCAAGGAAGTGGCTTATTCTTTTTAAAACGCTCCTGCGGGGCTGATGGAGCCCTAAAATTTTTTTTGGAAAAAAAAAGGGCAAATTATCTTATAGCCACCCGGTATTTTCAATATTCCCTTATAGCCACGAAAAAAGAATTTTATTCCCTTATAGCCACGAACTGACTACAACTGTTTTTTTTTCCCTTATAACCACCACGAAAGAATTTTAATCCCTTATAGCCACGAAAAAAGAATTTTATTCCCTTATAGCTATGAAAAAAGAATTTTATTCCCTTACAGCCACGAAAAAGAATTTTATTCCCTTATAGCCACGGAAAAAGAATTTTATTCCTGGAGAGCCACCTTCTCCTGTTCGTGTTCATAGGGTGCCCACCCCTCGCAAGATCAGTCTAAAACTATGTTCCTACCTCCACGAGAGTTCTGAGGAGGATACCCCTGTCGTCCCCATACATCGTGAGGCTTGCTGCCTGATTTCCGATCATAAAATTGGTCCTTTGCATTCTATCCGAGGGAGAGGGAGGGGATGCAAAATGCAGTTCAGACTGAAATAGAAGGAACACACACTTATCATGCAGGGTCAAAACCTTGTGTCTTTTTAAAACGCTCCCGCGGGGCCGATGGAGCCCAAAAAAAAATTTTGGAAAAAAAAAAATTTGCTCAACTTCCTCAAAAAATACTGCAGAGTTTGTTCCAAACTTTTAAAATTCAAAAAACCCATTTTTTTTCCGGAAATTTTTTTTTTGCCATTTCCAAAAAGACACAAGGTTTTGACCCTGCATGTTATCCGTTTCTTGACCTACGATGCCGTGTTATGAAAACTGTTGAGGGGCCCCTTCACAGGGGAAAACTCCCCTTGAAACCACGACTCAGAGGACCCTTGCCGTTGATACCTTAAAGCCAGGACTTAGTGTCTGGTGCAACCAGGACTGGTTGACTTGTCTGGTTGGGTGGTACAGGCTGTCCAGGCTGGTCAGGGAATAAAATTCTTTTCCCGTGGCTATAAGGGAGGTCACATTTTTACCTTACCGGGAAAATTTCCCACTGGAACCAGGGGGGGGGGGGTACCGCTACCACCTTTTATAATTTTGAAGGCGCGGGCAATTATTTCCCCCCAGCCTGTACGTACACCCAGGTTCGATTCCCTTCCAAGCTCTTTTCCGCAGGCAAAACTACAGCATCGTTCTCCGAAAGTTTGATCAAAAATCCTCAAAAATCTTCTTTAAAAGATGGGGGGGTTCGGGGGGCGCAGCCCCCCGCCCAAACGGTACGGTACTAACAACCTAACAGGGCTTGTCTGGGCTTATACGTCTTGTAGAGTACCCGGCGGAGAAACCCCCATCAATGAGAAGGTGTTTCCACCGCATTTTGAGGTGTCCCCATCAATGGTAAAGTGTTTCCACCACGTTTTGAGGTGTCCCCATCAAGGGTAAAGTGTTTCCACCGCATTTTGAGGTGTCCCCATCAAGGGTAAGGTGTTTCCACCGCATTTTGAGGTGTCCCCATCAATGGTAAGGTGTTTCCACTACGTTTTGAGGTGTCCCCATCAAGGGTAAGGTGTTTCCACCGCATTTTGAGGTGTCCCCATCAATGGTAAGGTGTTTCCACTACGTTTTGAGGTGTCCCCATCAAGGGTAAGGTGTTTCCACCGCATTTTGAGGTGTCCCCATCAAGGGTAAAGTGTTTCCACCGCATTTTGAGGTGTCCCCATCAATGGTAAGGTGTTTCCACCACGTTTTGAGGTGTCCCCATCAAGGGTAAGGTGTTTCCACCGCATTTTGAGGTGTCCCCATCAATGGTAAGGTGTTTCCACCGCATTTTGAGGTGTCCCCATCAAGGTAAAGTGTTTCCACCGCATTTTGAGGTGTCCCCATCAAGGGTAAGGTGTTTCCACCACGTTTTGAGGTGTCCCCATCAAGGGTAAGGTGTTTCCACCGCATTTTGAGGTGTCCCCATCAATGGTAAGGTGTTTCCACTACGTTTTGAGGTGTCCCCATCAATGGGTAAGGTGTTTCCACCGCATTTTGAGGTGTCCCCATCAATGGTAAGGTGTTTCCACCGCATTTTGAGGTGTCCCCATCAAGGGTAAAGTGTTTCCACCGCATTTTGAGGTGTCCCCATCAAGGGTAAAGTGTTTCCACCGCATTTTGAGGTGTCCCCATCAAGGGTAAGGTGTTTCCACCGCATTTTGAGGTGTCCCCATCAATGGTAAGGTGTTTCCACTACGTTTTGAGGTGTCCCCATCAAGGGTAAGGTGTTTCCACCGCATTTTGAGGTGTCCCCATCAATGGTAAGGTGTTTCCACCGCGTTTTGAGGTGTCCCCATCAAGGGTAAAGTGTTTCCACCGCATTTTGAGGTGTCCCCATCAAGGGTAAAGTGTTTCCACCGCATTTTGAGGTGTCCCCATCAATGGTAAGGTGTTTCCACCACGTTTTGAGGTGTCCCCATCAAGGGTAAGGTGTTTCCACCGCATTTTGAGGTGTCCCCATCAATGGTAAGGTGTTTCCACCACGTTTTGAGGTGTCCCCATCAAGGGTAAAGTGTTTCCACCGCATTTTGAGGTGTCCCCATCAAGGGTAAGGTGTTTCCACCGCATTTTGAGGTGTCCCCATCAATGGTAAGGTGTTTCCACTACGTTTTGAGGTGTCCCCATCAAGGGTAAGGTGTTTCCACCGCATTTTGAGGTGTCCCCATCAATGGTAAGGTGTTTCCACTACGTTTTGAGGTGTCCCCATCAAGGGTAAGGTGTTTCCACCGCATTTTGAGGTGTCCCCATCAAGGGTAAAGTGTTTCCACCGCATTTTGAGGTGTCCCCATCAATGGTAAGGTGTTTCCACCACGTTTTGAGGTGTCCCCATCAAGGGTAAGGTGTTTCCACCGCATTTTGAGGTGTCCCCATCAATGGTAAGGTGTTTCCACCGCATTTTGAGGTGTCCCCATCAAGGGTAAAGTGTTTCCACCGCATTTTGAGGTGTCCCCATCAAGGGTAAGGTGTTTCCACCACGTTTTGAGGTGTCCCCATCAAGGGTAAGGTGTTTCCACCGCATTTTGAGGTGTCCCCATCAATGGTAAGGTGTTTCCACTACGTTTTGAGGTGTCCCCATCAAGGGTAAGGTGTTTCCACCGCATTTTGAGGTGTCCCCATCAATGGTAAGGTGTTTCCACTACGTTTTGAGGTGTCCCCATCAAGGGTAAAGTGTTTCCACCGCATTTTGAGGTGTCCCCATCAAGGGTAAGGTGTTTCCACCACGTTTTGAGGTGTCCCCATCAAGGGTAAGGTGTTTCCACCGCATTTTGAGGTGTCCCCATCAATGGTAAGGTGTTTCCACCACGTTTTGAGGTGTCCCCATCAAGGGTAAGGTGTTTCCACCGCATTTTGAGGTGTCCCCATCAAGGGTAAGGTGTTTCCACCGCATTTTGAGGTGTCCCCATCAATGGTAAGGTGTTTCCACTACGTTTTGAGGTGTCCCCATCAAGGGTAAGGTGTTTCCACCGCATTTTGAGGTGTCCCCATCAAGGGTAAAGTGTTTCCACCGCATTTTGAGGTGTCCCCATCAATGGTAAGGTGTTTCCACCACGTTTTGAGGTGTCCCCATCAAGGGTAAGGTGTTTCCACCGCATTTTGAGGTGTCCCCATCAATGGTAAGGTGTTTCCACCGCATTTTGAGGTGTCCCCATCAAGGGTAAGGTGTTTCCACCACATTTTGAGGTGTCCCCATCAAGGGTAAGGTGTTTCCACCGCATTTTGAGGTGTCCCCATCAATGGTAAGGTGTTTCCACCACGTTTTGAGGTGTCCCCATCAAGGGTAAGGTGTTTCCACCGCATTTTGAGGTGTCCCCATCAAGGGTAAAGTGTTTCCACCGCATTTTGAGGTGTCCCCATCAATGGTAAGGTGTTTCCACCACGTTTTGAGGTGTCCCCATCAAGGGTAAGTGTTTCCACCGCATTTTGAGGTGTCCCCATCAATGGTAAGGTGTTTCCACCGCATTTTGAGGAGTTTCTGCTCTTCGTATTGTCTGACGAGAACTGCCTAGAAGAAAGGGAGAAGTAAGAACACGTCTTTGTAACTGATATCACTAGCGCAAGGGAATGTTGAGTGACTGCCTTAACCCGGGGAAACGAGCTTGGGCGAGGTCACCGGGGGGTTAGGGAGGGTGGGAAAACTTGACTGTTTCTTTGAACCAACCACACCCTGAAGGCTGTGTAGAGTTCTCTAATCGACTTTCGTGGTGCATCAACTCCCTCAGTGAAACTGTGAGAGTTTCTGCTCTTCGTATTGTCTGACGAGAACTGCCTAGAAGAAAGGGAGAAGTAAGAACACGTCTTTGTAACTGATATCACTAGCGCAAGGGAATGTTGAGTGACTGCCTTAACCCGGGGAAACGAGCTTGGGCGAGGTCACCTTCCATCCACCACAACGCCAGTGAGAAACTGCCTCACCGCAAGTACAATTGAATCGAGCGCATCAGCGCCAATCATGGTCAGCGGTACGCGTGATGGCAAGTCCGCAGGGTTGCCTTCACTCCTGACCCATCGCACGGAAAGAGCACAGTTTAAGGAACGCACGCGTTCCAATCCTCTGACTACCGCGTTGTTCAACACGGCACTCTTCAAACAGGCACCCTTTCGGGCAACCCCTTTCACCGTGGTATTATCAACTACGACATCCACTCTTCCCCCTTTGATTGAGACTGGAAGAGCAAGGAGAACCAGGTTAAATGCAATGGCCTCCAGCTCGTTGATATGCAGCGAGCTCTCCGCAGCATTCCACGACCCTCCTAAGACGGTCACTTCCATCGTCCGCGAATCCACAAGGACACCGCCCCAGCCTTTCTTGCTCGCGTCCACGAAGGCCGTGATGCGCGGGGACTGTTGCAGAACGGGGATGGCCCTCGGCTTTAACACCGAGTCAATCCACTCTTGAAGGGACAATCGCACACAGGGAGACACCTCCACCGTATCAGAGGGGAGTCGTGCACCCCGGTTCAACGAATTCGTAACGCGCCGAAAGAATTTAAGCGCAAACCAAAAAGAGCCTGGAAAGATTCCAGCGACTGCAGAGGCATGCAGCAAACGACCACCAAGAGTTTCGAGCTCGGAGGCCCGCATTGTTGGCGACGACTTCAGCGTGTAACGCGCTTCCATAAGCTTCCGGCGTAGCTTCCGCGAGACTGCAACACGGTGAGCAACATGGTCCCAATCGACCCCGATGAACTCATACCGCGTGGCCGCCGTCTGCGAGTCGGAGGGCTTCCACGTCAGATCGCAATCAGCGGCGGTCTGGTCCAGCCTTCGGGTCGCGAGCTGCACCGCCGACCTTTTCCCGGCATATCGGATGTTGTCGACCCATATATCGACGGTGACATCCCGCTCGGCAAACTGCGGTAGCACGTAATCCGCGTGCCCGCCCGCCACGGCTGCCAGCGTGTGCATTATCTCAGGTGCACACGAATGTCCCATGGGAAGCCGCAGAAGTTCCCACCAACCGCCACCGGAATCAGCGAAGCGGAAGAGGTGACGCGACTCCGGTGGAATCTCGATCGCGTAAAAGCCGGTCTTGAAATCGCGGGTCGAACCACACTCTTCACGGCTTGCCCCCAGATACGCCGAAACGTGTCCGAGAGGCACATGCGCCTCGTACCCCCGCTCGTGAGCGGCCCGGTTGCCGTCCACTGTCCACAATATGAAGCGCTGTCGCAGCGCCCCGTCCTTCTCTTCCAAGACGGTAAAAGGAACCGAAGCGAACGGGCCGGGACCGGTCGAACTGCGGGCAATCCCGTTGTCGGCAAGCAAAGACGCATGTTCAGGACGAAGGGTTGAGGGTGAACCGATTACCGTCTCGGTTTCAACACGAGGGAAGAACGTTGTTTGCCACGTATCGTCAAAGCGGCGGAGAGCCGCTTCGTTCATCCGCGCGCGCAGCTTGTCGACCGACATCGGCTTGATCGGCGCGACGTGCAACGGCGAGGCACGCTCCTCCTTGCTACGCGGCAGACGCGTCGAACCGCCTCGTCGGGTGACGGAGTGGAAATGACCACTGCGGAGGTATCCCGTCACAAGTGCCTCGTCACCTTGCCGGTCTCGAGTGCCCTGGCAAGGTCCACGTCGCCCCCGGCGTACCGGAGTGTGGTCCTCGAAAGCGTCCCGGGACCTCCCTCCTCCTCGTGCTTCGTCAGCCGATCGACGAGGTGCGGCGACAGCTTGCCGCTGGTCAGCAACGGCAAGAGGTGCTTCACTGCGCCGCGTTTGATCGAGTGCGCGGTGTACCCCTGCATCTGCACCGACTGACCCCACAGAGAGTCCAACGCCGACGTCGTCAGCCTTGTCAGGGGTGCGAAGGGTGCGCACTTCCTGAACAACATGGCGATCTCCGTCGTCAACGGCCCCTGGATCACCGCGAACCGCGACGCCTTGAAAGGATCGTGCGTCCGCCCCTTCGGCGTCTGGAACCAGTCCACGATCACCTCCTTCTGCGTCACCAAGAGGAACTGGGCGGACGAAAGATCCGCCACCTCCGCCCAACGGGATGCCGTCTTCCACGCGACGAGGAGGGCAAGATGAACGGACGGCTGCTGCAGCCTGGCGTGAGACACGAGCTTCTGCTTCTCGAGCGGCGTCGCTTGGCTGTCCGGGATAGCCGCACCGCCACCGCGCAGGGCCTTGGCCAAAACTCTCAGGGGGTGATTCTCGAACCCCATCGCCCCAAACGAGGCCGAGAGGGCCTTGGTGTAGGCCAGCTGTCCCTGGGGCCGAATACCGGTCGCCGCCACAAAAAGACACGCCGAGTCCGCAGTCATGCCCAGCCCGCGTGCCGATGTCCATGCAAGCATCCGCCGCCACAAGTTCCGGCGCTCTTGCGTTGTCGATCGAGCCCACATATCCGCCACAGCCGACGACATCCTCATGCGTGCCATTTCCAAAGAAACCGCATTCTCCTTGGTTTGACCTGTACGGGTCGTACCGCCAGACGTGATGAGGCGGTACACTGCCCGGCCTATCTCCGACGAAGGGATCAGTTCGGTTCTCGGCGCGCCGGAAGTCGACAGTAGGGAGGGGCTGGATCGGATGCGCTTGGGTGGTTGGGTCGGTGTTGGTCGACGCGTCGACGAATCGATTGTGTGTGCCGACGGGGGATGAGGTTGCATTCGGCGCACTGCCACGACAGCCGGCGGGGGGGGAAGCCGGGGTCGATATTCCATTAGGAATGTTGGGGACGGTCGCGACGGAGCGCTTACCGCCCTTGGAGAGAACCTCATAAACGTTCGGGGAGGTTCTGGGCAGAGTGGCTTTGGAACTGGCGTCATCAACACAGGCCGGGGGTCGGCCAGTCATTTTCCCCCGGCCTTGGCGTTTCCCGTCCGCGGCTTAAACGCCATCTTTTTGGCGGGGCCGTGTTTCTCCTTCTTGGAGTCGAGAACCGCCTCGGCCTTGTCGAGGGCGTCTTCCGCCTGGGTCCCTATCTGCCGGAGCAGGTCGCGCCGGCTGTGTCCCTTCTCGACGTAGAGGCGTTGCATCCTCACGGCCGTCAGCAGGTCGTTGCCCAACCTCAATTGGTCCGGGCTCTGCAACCAGCCGACCGTTGCCGACACCGAGAGAACCCAGCTCCGCAACATGTTGAAGTTAGACTCCAAAAGTTCGCCGCCAGCGAGGTGGGTCCTCCCACACACGTACGCCACCTCCAAATCACGAACGAGGCCCTCCGGGTCGCCCTCGATCGCGTTCGCCAGCGACTGCACGTCCTTCGCCTCCTTGACGAACACCCGCGGAGCGACAGCCACCGGCTGCCCAACTGTCGCCACCGGCGCGTCCATTGGCGCGTCCGCCTCCATCGGTGTCGCCGACGTAGGCAGCGCGGCCGCCGAGGCTACCGCGGGCGACGGCTGGTGCGAAATGCCCATCAGCTGCGTCTGCATCTGCTGCAGCACCTGCATCATGTGCGCTTGTTGCTGTTGTTGCGCCCGCATTTCCCGCTGCTGCGCCTGCATCTGCTCCTGCTGCTGCATGACCATCCGCTGCAGCTGGTCCTGCATCGATGCGCCCGCGGATGCCGTCACCGGAGGCGACGCAGACGGGACCGCTGCAGAGGGAACAGACGCAGAAGAAACCGGCTGCCCCGCTCCGCTACCCTCGACCGGGGCCTGGATAAGACTCGCCAGTGAAGGCGGGGGTACATCAAATTTTCCGACAATCTTCTTAACAGCTAGTGACACGCGAGCTTCGTCCTCCTCATACACGAGCATTAGGATCGCCAAGACCCGCTGCAGATCCAAACCCGCCACCTCAAGTATCGTGGCGCCGATCGCCTCGGCGAGTACCGCGCGGGCCCTGTCTGTGACGGCCTCTTCGCATGTGCCGAATAACGTGGAGCAGAAAGACTCCATTTCACGCACGCGGAACTTCCTTTTGGAAGGTGGCTCATAGGCAAAGGATCGAGTCCAGGCCTCGCGGAGCACAGAAGGGAACCTGTAGTCCCACCTGTCGGCATTCGGCAGCGGCGAAGACATGGAAAAACTTGACTGTTTCTTTGAACCAACCACACCCTGAAGGCTGTGTAGAGTTCTCTAATCGACTTTCGTGGTGCATCAACTCCCTCAGTGAAACTGTGAGTGTCCCCATCAAGGGTAAGGTGTTTCCACCACGTTTTGAGGTGTCCCCATCAAGGGTAAGGTGTTTCCACCGCATTTTGAGGTGTCCCCATCAATGGTAAGGTGTTTCCACCGCGTTTTGAGGTGTCCCCATCAATGGTAAGGTGTTTCCACCGCATTTTGAGGTGTCCCCATCAAGGGTAAAGTGTTTCCACCGCATTTTGAGGTGTCCCCATCAAGGGTAAAGTGTTTCCACCGCATTTTGAGGTGTCCCCATCAAGGGTAAGGTGTTTCCACCGCATTTTGAGGTGTCCCCATCAAGGGTAAAGTGTTTCCACCGCATTTTGAGGTGTCCCCATCAAGGGTAAGGTGTTTCCACCACGTTTTGAGGTGTCCCCATCAAGGGTAAGGTGTTTCCACCGCATTTTGAGGTGTCCCCATCAAGGGTAAGGTGTTTCCACCGCATTTTGAGGTGTCCCCATCAATGGTAAGGTGTTTCCACCACGTTTTGAGGTGTCCCCATCAAGGGTAAAGTGTTTCCACCGCATTTTGAGGTGTCCCCATCAAGGGTAAGGTGTTTCCACCGCGTTTTGAGGTGTCCCCATCAAGGGTAAGGTGTTTCCACCGCATTTTGAGGTGTCCCCATCAAGGGTAAAGTGTTTCCACCGCATTTTGAGGTGTCCCCATCAAGGGTAAAGTGTTTCCACCGCATTTTGAGGTGTCCCCATCAATGGTAAAGTGTTTCCACCGCATTTTGAGGTGTCCCCATCAAGGGTAAGGTGTTTCCACCGCATTTTGAGGTGTCCCCATCAAGGGTAAAGTGTTTCCACCGCATTTTGAGGTGTCCCCATCAAGGGTAAGGTGTTTCCACCGCATTTTGAGGTGTCCCCATCAAGGGTAAGGTGTTTCCACCGCATTTTGAGGTGTCCCCATCAAGGGTAAGGTGTTTCCACCGCATTTTGAGGTGTCCCCATCAAGGGTAAGGTGTTTCCACCGCATTTTGAGGTGTCCCCATCAAGGGTAAGGTGTTTCCACCGCATTTTGAGGTGTCCCCATCAAGGGTAAGGTGTTTCCACCGCATTTTGAGGTGTCCCCATCAAGGGTAAGGTGTTTCCACCGCATTTTGAGGTGTCCCCATCAAGGGTAAGGTGTTTCCACCGCATTTTGAGGTGTCCCCATCAAGGGTAAGGTGTTTCCACCGCATTTTGAGGTGTCCCCATCAAGGGTAAGGTGTTTCCACCGCATTTTGAGGTGTCCCCATCAAGGGTAAAGTGTTTCCACCGCATTTTGAGGTGTCCCCATCAAGGGTAAGGTGTTTCCACCGCATTTTGAGGTGTCCCCATCAAGGGTAAAGTGTTTCCACCGCATTTTGAGGTGTCCCCATCAAGGGTAAGGTGTTTCCACCGCATTTTGAGGTGTCCCCATCAAGGGTAAGGTGTTTCCACCGCATTTTGAGGTGTCCCCATCAAGGGTAAGGTGTTTCCACCGCATTTTGAGGTGTCCCCATCAAGGGTAAGGTGTTTCCACCGCATTTTGAGGTGTCCCCATCAAGGGTAAAGTGTTTCCACCGCATTTTGAGGTGTCCCCATCAAGGGTAAAGTGTTTCCACCGCATTTTGAGGTGTCCCCATCAAGGGTAAGTGTTTCCACCGCATTTTGAGGTGTCCCCATCAAGGGTAAGGTGTTTCCACCGCATTTTGAGGTGTCCCCATCAATGGTAAGTGTTTCCACCGCATTTTGAGGTGTCCCCATCAAGGGTAAAGTGTTTCCACCGCATTTTGAGGTGTCCCCATCAAGGGTAAAGTGTTTCCACCGCATTTTGAGGTGTCCCCATCAAGGGTAAGGTGTTTCCACCGCATTTTGAGGTGTCCCCATCAAGGGTAAGGTGTTTCCACCGCATTTTGAGGTGTCCCCATCAAGGGTAAGGTGTTTCCACCGCATTTTGAGGTGTCCCCATCAAGGGTAAGGTGTTTCCACCGCATTTTGAGGTGTCCCCATCAAGGGTAAGGTGTTTCCACCGCATTTTGAGGTGTCCCCATCAAGGGTAAGGTGTTTCCACCGCATTTTGAGGTGTCCCCATCAAGGGTAAGGTGTTTCCACCGCATTTTGAGGTGTCCCCATCAAGGGTAAGGTGTTTCCACCGCATTTTGAGGTGTCCCCATCAAGGGTAAGGTGTTTCCACCGCATTTTGAGGTGTCCCCATCAAGGGTAAGGTGTTTCCACCGCATTTTGAGGTGTCCCCATCAAGGGTAAGGTGTTTCCACCGCATTTTGAGGTGTCCCCATCAAGGGTAAGGTGTTTCCACCGCATTTTGAGGTGTCCCCATCAAGGGTAAGGTGTTTCCACCACGTTTTGAGGTGTCCCCATCAAGGGTAAGGTGTTTCCACCGCATTTTGAGGTGTCCCCATCAAGGGTAAGGTGTTTCCACCGCGTTTTGAGGTGTCCCCATCAATGGTAAGGTGTTTCCACCACGTTTTGAGGTGTCCCCATCAAGGGTAAGGTGTTTCCACCGCATTTTGAGGTGTCCCCATCAAGGGTAAGGTGTTTCCACCGCATTTTGAGGTGTCCCCATCAATGGTAAGGTGTTTCCACCACGTTTTGAGGTGTCCCCATCAAGGGTAAGGTGTTTCCACCGCATTTTGAGGTGTCCCCATCAATGGTAAGGTGTTTCCACCGCATTTTGAGGTGTCCCCATCAAGGGTAAGGTGTTTCCACCGCATTTTGAGGTGTCCCCATCAAGGGTAAGGTGTTTCCACCGCATTTTGAGGTGTCCCCATCAAGGGTAAAGTGTTTCCACCGCATTTTGAGGTGTCCCCATCAAGGGTAAGGTGTTTCCACCGCATTTTGAGGTGTCCCCATCAAGGGTAAGGTGTTTCCACCGCATTTTGAGGTGTCCCCATCAAGGGTAAGGTGTTTCCACCGCATTTTGAGGTGTCCCCATCAAGGGTAAGGTGTTTCCACCGCATTTTGAGGTGTCCCCATCAAGGGTAAGGTGTTTCCACCGCATTTTGAGGTGTCCCCATCAAGGGTAAGGTGTTTCCACCACGTTTTGAGGTGTCCCCATCAAGGGTAAAGTGTTTCCACCGCATTTTGAGGTGTCCCCATCAAGGGTAAGGTGTTTCCACCGCATTTTGAGGTGTCCCCATCAAGGGTAAGGTGTTTCCACCGCATTTTGAGGTGTCCCCATCAAGGGTAAAGTGTTTCCACCGCATTTTGAGGTGTCCCCATCAAGGGTAAAGTGTTTCCACCGCATTTTGAGGTGTCCCCATCAATGGTAAGGTGTTTCCACCACGTTTTGAGGTGTCCCCATCAAGGGTAAAGTGTTTCCACCGCATTTTTTTATTTTGAGGTGTCCCCATCAATGGTAAGGTGTTTCCACCACGTTTTGAGGTGTCCCCATCAAGGGTAGAGTGTTGCCACCGCATTTTGAGGTGTCCCCATCAATGAGGAGGGTCTTCGACCGCATTTTGCGGTGATCATTGAGGTCTGCCCACCATCGAGGAGGGGTTTCCAACGCACAGCCCCCAAAACAGGTACAGTCTTAGCTTTGATGAGGTGTCCCGGCCCTTTGAAGAGGTAGGCGAAGCAGGAGGCCTGCAATTCGGTCGTCAAGTTGTTCCATGATAATCACGGAGGAGTCGGATCTCCAACTGAGTTACGTTGTGCACGTTGAGAGATCGAAAATGGGCCAATGCGGAAGAAGATGTCTAGAGAACCGGTGCTGATGTTTGACTTGCTCCCGTTGTGCCAAAGCACCCAGTCGTCATTCGTAGTTCCTCCATCCTTTAGTTCTCTGCTCACAAACGAAGAGGCCGGTCAGCGCAAAGCTGGCAGTAGTCGATAATGATGTGATAACCTTCCACGGTTCAAAAATAGTGAGTGTCATCTGGTCGAGTTTCATCGGAAGAATTCTGGTCGGGTTTCGTCTGGAAAAGGAAGTGTAGCATCATAAGGAGAATTCTGGTCGGGTTGCGTGTGGAAAAGGAAATGTAGCTTTCCAAGGTTGCGTACGGTAGCGCGGGTAGCGCGGAACATATTGATGGATTGTCGTTTCTGTAGCGTGAGAACTCTTTTATTCCGAAATCGAAACAGGGTCTAGACAGAAGTTGAGGTTAACGTGATGTCGTCGCCATGTCAGAACAGCGAGTCCGAGTTGGTGAGTGCCATGATGCGGCAGGAGACGTCGTGCACCACTTTCGTGAACGAGGCGACTAGTGGACGGTTAGTGGTTTGCAGAAAGACTTGGGAGGAGTTTGGAGGTTGTCGCAGCAAGGGCTACCAGATGTTCGTAGCAAAAGAGCTGAAGAGAAGAGGGCTGTATGCCACGACGGATGTGGGAAGAGGTCAAGGGCGAAGACGCTTTATATGCATCAACTGTCCGGAGCACACACAGGTCGCTTCTCCGGATAAGGGACCATCGGATAGTGACGCCACGGAGCAAGTCGCAGAAGCTGTCATGGAGCTCACCTTGGTTGAGCAACTGGAAGCGATGGGAGACACTTCAACCCAGCAAGAACCGCTGAGCCTCACCGCGGTTGTTGCTGACTCGTCGTCTGGGTGGGGCCAGTTCTTCTCTCACCGACTGGTTGCTTGTCTGTCGACAGCAACTACGTTGGTGACCTGGTTGAACACGGTGCAGGAGGGGTTGACTTGCGCTCTGTACGCGAGCGTGATGGCCGTGCATCACCTACCCCCTGCAGCAGTCAGCAAGGATATGCTGCGTGAGTGCGCGCTGGAGTACGGCACCACCTTGGAGACGTGCGCCACCGACGGGCTGGGGACAACGGCAGTCCAGGCATTTGCCGCGAAACACCGCATAGGGTTCCTCCACAGCTGGGAACTCTTCCGATTGTGCTTGGGGGGAAGCGGAAGAGATCGGTTTGAGCAGAACATCGTGTTCTTGCCGTCGTCGCGCGGGCCCAGCGGAACAGGGCACTACATTTACGTGTACCTGCCGAAGAACTTTGCACTGCGCATGAATCCAGATCTGGTCAAACAGATGGGGCTCGAGGCAACCACCGGGGACAAGTGCGTCATCGACGCCGATACTGGCATCGTGACAGAGTTTGCCGACTTGACCGGGTCTTCCTCGTGCCCCGCGCAGCCTACAGCGACAACGCCAACGGACGACGCAGTTTCTCAACTGCACACAGCTTTGACTGGCAAAAGGAAGAGAAGGGACTGCCCTGCTGAAGCAGCAATGCCCCCGCCTCCGCCACAATTCAACGCCATAGCTCCAGCCGATCAGGAGTCAAACACCCTGGACGGCAGATCGACTCGCAGGGCAGATGCTGCGCGAGATCATATCGCCGATACAACCGATGCCAGCGCTGGCCATCAGCAGCATCTGACTGCGATGCCAAGGCGAGAACTGAACGCCGACTCGGTGTCGAGCGAGCGGCTGGCGGCTCTGGAAGCCACGATGGCCACACTGGCCAACCGCGTGGCGGAGTTGACTGAGTCCCCCTTGTCCCGCGCGGCTCAACCTCCTGCGACAACCCCGACCGCCAACCCCTCAACATCCTCCTCGGGCCCTGAAGGTCAAACACACACTGCCCCCGTTTCGTCCCGGGCTGCCAAAAGGAAGAGACGGGACTCTCCTGCAGCAGTGCCCCCGCCTCGACGCGTTTCAGCCACAGACTTGACTGCGTCCTCCTCGTCGCCCGCTGCTCAACCTCACGCTGCCTCGGCTGTGACAACCCCAGCGGCCGATCCCAACACGTCCTCCGCGAGTCAACCGCACACTGTCTCCGTTTTGTGCTCCCGAGAGAAGTTGGAGCTTTGGAACAGCATACAGAAGCTCGGAAAGGGTGTTGGGTATGTGAACCGCGAGTTGAAGGTCAAGTACAACGCGTGGAAATGCCTCGGGCGAGCGGAGCGCTTGGAGAAGCTCGAAGTTTTGAAGAGTGAACATGACGAGGCACACCAGGAGGAACAGAATGCCTCCGCCGAGGCCAAAAACGCTTTCTCTGCCCTTGAGACGGCTTTCATGGTGTTAGGGAAGACACGGAATGCCGCCCGGGCGGAAGCAAAGAAAACCCTCGGCACCGACCGAGAGAAGAAGGTGCTTCGCATGGCCAACTCGCAGAACAGCATGCTGAAGTACCTGCAGCCCATTCACGTGGTTGCGACGGAAGGCCGGCCGTCAGGCACAACGCCTGTGGGGTCAGACTCAGAGAGCGACGAAAGCGAGATCCGCTTCGAAGACGTGCTCAGCGAGGCTGCTTCCCTTCCTCCTGACGAGTGCTCGTCAGAGGGGACTGTTGGTGATGCGGAAGGTGATGTGGGCGACTGGCCTGAGCTCGAAGTCGAGGATCGGCTCCTCCCCGAGCATCGGGAATCGATCGTCAGGATCCTGTTCATGCTCCGCGGCAAACTGGCAGAGGCCACAGCAGCCTACGAACGGTACACGCAAGGCTTTTTAGGTGCCGGCGATGTAGCCCTTAGCGACGGCCACGCGAAGATGGAGTCGTTGAGGAAGACTGTCTGCGGTGCTTTCGAGGGTCTCCTCCCTCCGTCTGCCATTGATGCATCCTTGGAGCGGGATGACGACGCCAGAGGGTGGGGGAAACACTTCTCTGCTGTGAACTCCGGCGTTGTGGCAAAAGCTGCAGACAACACCATATCCTTTCTGGATAGGTGCTGCAAGAAGAGGGATTACCGGAAACGGGTCCAAAGGACGCAGCTCTTCGACCAGGCCGAGGCCGAACTCGATGGCACCGTGGGTGAAGAGCCCACCATCTGGACTTCCTTCAACGCAAAGGTTGGGGATGTTGGTAGCCTGAAAGGGTATCCTACGTGGGAGGGCACGCTGAGCGCAGTGCGGGTCATTGCGCAGTCGCGAAAGCCGTGCACCCTCATTGCCGGCCTGGAAAACTACCAGGTGAGGAATGTTCTGTTGCACGTGCACCGGAACAAGAGCGTTGTGCTGGACGACTTGCTCCAGGGCTTCTCCAGGAAGCAGCTTGTCGGATTCGCGGTCGAGTTTTCGGCCCTGGCACCGGTGCTGGTGCTTTGCATGACACACTCTGTCGTCATCAACTGTGCCAGCTACCTGGATGTCAGCGATCTGACAGACGAGCTGCGGGAGCCGCTCCCAAAACTCGAACGGCGGTCAGCGGGACGGAAGAAGATCACAGAGAAGTACCCTGCTCTTGTTGATCGCATCCGTCTCTTGCTTTCTGGATACTCCGCCCAGAGCCACGCGCGGCGAAGGGAATCTGAGCTGAAGGCGGGGTGTACGCCGACCGAGCTTCACCGCCTCCTCGAAGCTGAAGGCTTCGCTTTGTCGGATTCTTGCTTGCGGCGCTTATTCAAGGCGCCGAATGCTGGCCGCAAAGCTGCGTCGAGTTACCTCGACTTCTTCGACGTCCGGCTCGAAGGGCACGAGGACACGGGGCGGGATGATCATGTTGACGATCACTTCTGCAGGTCCCAGGTGCGGTTGGTGGTCGAGGCAGCCATGTTCGCCAACGCTTCCGCTAACCTGACCACTTCTGGTCCACGCGATGAAGCAATGGTCCTCAGCGTCGATGCGAAGTGCATCGTTCCTTTGGGGGCTGTTGCTGTTAACAAGAACATCAACACAAAGACGTACTACCGTGTTGACCCCGAAGGAGCTGCAGACAACCAACCTCGCAAGCCTCAGGTCCCGGATCACAGCTTCGTGACCGGGGCAGGTGTCAAGCCGGTCTGTGTGCTGGAGTTGGTCCCCGATCCTGCGGAGCTGAGCCTCTCGAGGAACAACGCAACTGGAGACGCCCGCAATCGTCTCCATTTTCCCTACCCCCGGAATGGGCCTGTCCGGATCTTCCTGCGGTCGACCAAGTACTCCCGCACGAACAGCCAGACAAACGTCAACGACACTCGGGTCGTGTTGATGGAAAGGGTGTGCGTTCCGCCCGTCGTTTGCGTAATTTCGGACAACGCCTGCGACTACGCCCCGTCCTCGATGACAACCGCCTTCTCTTTGTGGCGGTTGTTTCGGGACTTTCGTCTCGATGCGCTGGTGTGCGTCACGTACGCAGCTGGGCACAGTGCGTACAACCCCGTCGAAAGGGCAATGTCGCACTTGTCCAAAAAGCTGTCAGGTTGCACATTCGGATCGGCTCCGAAGTCCACGCAGCACGAGGACAGGAAGATGCACTCCACAGCCATGGAGGCGATGAGTTCCAGGTTCACCTTCGACACGGAGCGCCTGACCTTCAAGTGCACCGCCGTTGCACCGACTGATTGGGCTGCTCCTCCGGAGGTACGACAGAAGGGGAGGAAAAGCAAGAAGGGCGCTCCCAGTCCACCTGCTGTTGTCCTTGCTTCTGTGGTGGCGTCTTTGATGACGACGCTGGCCTCGGTGGTTGAAAAATGCGACTCACCACCCAGCAGCATCCGAGCCGCAGTCGCTGCCTGTCTCGCTGTTGCCGCCTCGGCTGCGGCTCCTGTGTATGACCGCCGTCGGCGGATCTACACGGACTACGAGGACCTGCAGCGGTTTCTCTCGTCGTCGAGAAAGGTCATCAATGATGACCCGGACCTGGCTGCAATCATGCCAGAGTACCGCCTCATGTGTCGTCACATGGACCGAAGGAAGAACATTGTGATCTTCCGGCGGTGCGAGGGCCCGAACGCAACAAGGGAGTGTGCGCATTGCAAGAGCATCCCTCCGCTGCGTGCACCGTTCTTTCTGCACAGGTCAATGCAGGAAACGACCTCGGGGTTGTTCTACACCCCCATTCCGGAGAACGAGCCCGACAGCGCACACGCGTCGCTGCATCCGGCTTCCCAGCACCCAGCGCCTCCGTCGCAGGAAGACGCCCATCCTTTCGGCGAATCTTCGGGCCGAAGCGACGCGGCGGAGCTCACCCAGGCTAGCGGTGTCGATACCGACGAAGACAGCGGCAACGAGAACTTGGAGCCTCAGGGTACCGACGAGAAGGACACCGACGTCCCAAGACCCGGGGAGAGGGGGCACTACCTGAGCTTCAATCAGCTCCGTGAAAGGGTCCACTTCGAAGTTCCGACGGACTTCTTTCGGCCTTCGCTCAAGGGCAATGAGCACAGGTGGCGCTGTCCAACCACCAACTGCAAAAAATTGTGCCTCAACGACGCGGATGTCCACCGGCACTACCGCCTCCACCACGCCAACCTCGTGTCCACAACAGCAGCTACGAAGTCGAAACTTCCTTTGTGGCGCGCCCACGTCCGCATCGCGAAGCAGGCACCGGACACCGACAAGGGTAGGGAAGCACGGCTCTCGCTTTGGACAAAGCCGCAGTTGTGTGGTTTGGCAAGGAAAGCGAGCGTTGAACTTCCCAACAACGTCGTCGGGACAGAAAAGGGTCTGGTGGTAAGCTGCCTTCTCGCGGCATGGGACAGAGTTGTGGGGTTGCTCCAAGAGTTGGAGGCACAACCTGACGCAAGGTTCCATGTCCCGAAGACCGACCCTGCCGACTCCCAGACTCAGGGCCAGAGTCAGGACTCCGAGTGACAGGATTTCGAATGAGCGTGCGCACGTGACGTGACAGCGTTGTTTTATGAACTTCCCTACTACCCCCGGGTCTATTTTCTGCACATCTCTTCATCGAAGCTGTTCTCGAGCAAAACGTCGTTGAAAAGGTCTGCTCAGACTGCTACGTCACGCCAACCAGCGATGGTCTCATGCCATTGCAACTGACTTCCGTGAGAAGTTCTGATTGTTGACGTTGTCGCTGCTTTGGTCGGCCTATAGATAGTGTAGCCTTGTGACGTTCCCTCGAATCGTCTGTCCCATCATGGTCTGGAGTGGACGACCCATCATCCAACCCATGTCGGCCCATGACATCGGCCGCGTGTGGTGTCAGCGCACTTTTTTTTTTGTGTGACACTGTCAGTGTCACAGTGTCATCAGCTGCGGACCGCTCTCTCTGAGTCTGACTCAACGTGTTCTTCAGTCCTGAATCAGGATCTCCTTCGTCCTTTCCCTGACTTCCCATTCTGGCAAGCTTCCAATGACGTGAATATTGCGAAGAAGAAGTTCATCCAAACTTGATTGTTGATGAGACTTGAATGCTTGATACGACGGTAGGCCGGGTCGCAACTGAATGACGGTGTGATGCCTGTCAGACTGAATACGCCCATGTCTTGATGACGGTTACTCACTGTAACTCAGCTACTGCCAAATGAAACTTCCGTCCCGAATCCGAGAGCCTCGATTCGGAACGGAAACGGGAGGCATTTAAGCTCAAGTTCGAGGCTCAAGGCTCAACTGGATTCCTCGATTCAGCTGGTTCGAGACTTGACGAGACTCGTCGAGAGTGCCTTCTATCGACAAAATGAACACCAGGATTCCTTGGTCGGCGGAGTCCGGGTGGGGAAACTCACGAAATAACGCTAGAAAGTGCGGTGCAAAAAGTCAAGGTGGGATTGTCATCAATGTGGTGGCGCCGACGCCGACTCGATGCAACGACAGGCTGGATTTGGGGTGTTGTAGGACTACAGTACTGACGTGACGGAGTAGCAGTACTACGACAGTAGTAGGTTGTACAGTCGCCCGGGAAAAAGTTGAAGGTTGACGGAATTGATTGAAGATTGGATCTCGAGAAAAATGCCAGCTGCGGGATTCGAACCGTGAACCGTCGGCCTCGAAGGCGGTGATCTTGCGACTGGGCTACTGTCCAATGGGGCAAAAAAAAAGTTGGATGCACATTTTGTGGGTTTTCAAGCAAAAAAACCACCGGGGGGGGGGGGGGGGGGACCTTGGACCTTTTGGCTGACACCACCGGGGATTTTCCCCGGTAAGGTAAAAATGTGACCTCCCTAGGAAACAGGAGGCATTATTCAAAGACACTGCGCCCCCCTCCCCCCCCTTCAATCTCTCAGTCTCTGGTGTCCAGGTCGGCGACCATGTTCTCGCCCGGAACCACATGGGTGAGCACGTCCGCATCGCGCAGGCGCTCCTGCATCTCAACGATGAGGCGGTTTTCCGCTGGGTGCGGGGACGCAAGCTTTCGGTGGCGGCTCTCGGCCGTGCTGTTGTCGTGGAAGACATCCAGCGTCACCCACCCAGTCGTGACGTGTCGGGCCAGCAGGACGCCAAGAATCGCCGTCACCAGCTCGCGCCGCCGAATCGGCGTCGGCGGAGCCAGCCTCGCCAGCCGATCCTTCCATCTCCAGCTCTAGCGAGCGAGGACGGTCCGTCGCGTCGGGTCCAGGACGACCACCCCACCACCCTGGTCGGATGCGTCCGTCCAGACGTGCACCTGCCGCGCTGGGCGCCTGACTCTGCGGGGGGAAGCGTCCCCCAGCCAGCGATCACCCGCTTCCAGCTCCGCGAGCAGCTCCTGCGGGAGCTCCACGAGCGTGTCCCAGTCGCGGTAGGTGAGGCACCTGCCACTCACCAGTCGGCTCGCACGCAGCAGCCCGGGATACGCCGCCATCGCAGTGATGAGGGGCACAGTGCCGCCTGCATGGGTCTTCGGTGTTACCCGGCGCCGGGATGCACATCAAGGTGTCCTCAGCCCGGCCAATCGCCGACCCAACCAACGTGGGTTCAAGCAGCGGCACCGCAAAAAGAGACGTGATCCTGCAGAGGTCGGCTCAGTACGAGAGCAGGAAAGGTACACCTGGGCGGAATTCTTGCGCTGCTACGGAAAGAGACGGGAGACCGAACAATGGCGCGAGGCCGGGAAACAACTGCCCCAGGCAGGGGTACAGCGAAGGGCTTGTTGCAGTCAGGATCCGAGCAGTAGAGAGGGTGCTCGAGGAAGAACGACACCCAAGCTGTGACCTGTGACAAAGAGCGACTCAAGGAGGCTGCCCGTGTAACAACAAGATTCGCGGATGCCGCGGACTTGGGAATCGGGGCAGCGAAGCCTTCCTCCTGGTAAGCCACATGTGGAAGCTACGTGGAGGCGTTGAATGTGCAAGGCAAGAAGAGAGAGAGGCAGCAACCACATATGGAAGCTACGAGAAGGCGTTGAATGGCCCAAGGCATTCGTGTTCCCCGACCTGGCAAGACAGGCTTGCAACATTCTCTTTCAAGGGGGGGTCGGGGGTTCCTTCATAGGATCAGACATGCCACGCTGAGTTGGAAGACTTTGATGGAAAGAGAGCAAGCGGCGATGTGCGTAGGTCTTCACCTCAACCCAGGACGACGCAGCTGTTCACGCCGCATCACCTCTGGGCAGCCGGTCCTGCGAACAGTTCCGGGCACAGCTGTGCTGAAGAAGACCGAGCGAACGACGGCCCCGACACTGCGGCCGCGCCCACCTCGACTAGATCCTCCAGGGCTACTACTACGGCAAGAGGACAAATTGGTACTGAGCAAACTCGCTTTTGAAGCCCCTGGGTCGGGTCGTCATGGGTACTTCGTTCTGAGATGCGGGGGTGGCAAATCTACAGTCTCGAGCGCAAAGGGCTCGAGCTCGATTGCCGCCGTCACCCCAGGTTGCAACACCGTCGAAAAGTGATGCTGAGCAACAATCTGTAAAAGTGCTTTCCGTCTTCGGTATTCTAAAAGGAGGCGTGGGGAGGGATCCCGGCGGGTTGGCAGGACCTTGGGATACAAGGTTGGGTCTCCGGCTGGATACCGACGGGGTATTACGTTCGGAGATTCTTCCGATCTGATTCGGAGGGAGTGCGGGGAGGATGGGGTGTGGATGTTCGAAGATGGGAACGAATCAATCCTGCAGAGACCATGATGCGTAGTGTAGAGGAACCGATTGCAAGAGCTACAAGAGTTCCATTAGTACTGCAGCACTGATTATGAGTCGTACAACAAATTCATGTCAGAAGAGAGTGCATACAAGAGGTGCGAGTGTTGACACAGTTACGGTCGATGGAGATAGCTCTCCGGATGTCGTTAAGGTTTCCATTCTTGCATGCTTCCAAGATCAACTTCTTTGCGTCCATATTCTTCAAATAGTTCAAAAGGTCGGTAGGAGATTAGAATTTGAGGTGAGAACGTTCCTGCGAAAAGGTTGACAATCACGGCGAAAAACGTACGAAGCTGTTGGTGCACACCTACCATTTGCTCACGATTTCAGTTTATTAGGTCTGGTTCGTCAATGAAGCCCCGTTTTGAGCAGGCACATCATCGAAAACGCAGTTTCAGGGCTCCCTTGCGGGTTCTGCGTGCAGTGCCAGCCACCATGTAGGTGCTGACACTGCAAGTCCTGCCCTGCTGCCCAAGTGTAGCGCTGCCGTTACTGCACCTAGGCCCCACTCTCTCCTCAGGGGCCATCTTAGGGCGTAGGTCAGTGCTTGAAGCTCGTCGCTTCCATTGTCAGGCTACGCTCCACAACACTAAACCCAGATTTACCTGTGTTTCGTGTGGGCTACAGCACATTACAACTACAAAGCAGGTGCTTATACAAAAAAAGAGGTAGTCCCCTGCGTGAGCCGCGACAGCAAACATGCAGGTTCTCGAGGCGCAAATGTGTTTTCCGACGGGCGGAACGGAAGGTCTACATGTAGCGGAACAAATGCTCGAGACGTGAAACGCGAATCTATGCGCTTACGCCGAGTGACCCATGCCGATAGCGACAGCGGGCGACTCTGAGCAGTACAAGAAAAAGGGGGAAGCAAAGCCAGCACAGCACAGAGCAGTGTCGATGCGACGCCCTTCTCGGCTGGCCAACAAGGAGCAAGGGGTTGGCACGAGCCAGGTAACTAAGCCGGTCCATTCTTTACTGATAGACTGTCAGAGACATCCGAATCCAGCACCAGACGAATCTAAATGCAGCTGCAGGGGATAGGGATGGACCTGATTGCACTGTTTGCCTCCGCACGTCCAGAGTCTGACGAGCCCGAAAACCCACCGGAATGATTCCGCGCACTTCC
Source organism: Diplonema papillatum (assembly GCA_030068145.1). Classification (NCBI taxonomy): domain Eukaryota; phylum Euglenozoa; class Diplonemea; order Diplonemida; family Diplonemidae; genus Diplonema; species Diplonema papillatum. The sequence goes on from JAPJBO010000564.1 coordinate 143,444, forward strand.
TTTTCTCCCTCATGAGTTGTCCCCCGCGGTCTATTAGTAATTGTTGTCGAAATGGCACCTCGAACCAGCTCATTGACGCTGCTCTCTGGACGTCTCTGAGGAGTACGGCAGCTTGCGGGCTGCTGCCAGCCACGTGGCTCCGCCTCCGGGTTCAAGGCGGAGAGGATGAGGGAAGTCTGCTCCGTCTCCACCGCCTGCCACTCGTTCTTCTTCGCTTCGAACTCCAGCTCGGGTGCCGACGCTTCCGACAAAAGAGAGCAGACGTTGCTGCTGATGGGCATGGGAGAGCCCGTGTCCGCTAAGGCATGACTCGAGGAGTCTCGTGCTGCGCGTTTCTTATTGATCATAACAAATGCACAATTGATGTCTCCCTCACTCCATCAACAGACAACAGCTGGCACGGTTTACCTCTAATCAGCTCATGGACGCTGCCCTCTGGACGTCTCTGAGGAGTACGGCAGCTTGCGGGCTGGATGCTGCGTCTGCCAGCAACGTGGCTTCGCCTCCGGGTGTGTTCAAGGCGGAGAGGATGAGGGCGGCCTGCTCAGTCTCCGCCGCCTGCCACGCATTCTTCTTCGCTTCGAACTCCAGCTCGCGGGCCGACTTCCGAAGTTCAGCCGACCGGCGCTCGAAGGATAGCAAGGCACGGGATCGCTGTGCTTCTGCTATCCGATCCCGGCTCTTTTGCAGCTTCGACGCCGCTTTTTCGCGGCTCAGCTCCGCCTCCAACCGCAGCTCTTCCTCGATGATTCTTCGGTTCCTCCGCATTTCCCTCTGGCACTCCCTTGCGGCTTGGTACTCTTCTTCTACGAGGGCCCGTTTGTACCCGTCACGGTTCCTCTGCCCCGCCAAGGCCCGCCTGCGGTCGCTCTCCGCCGCGGCCGCCTCCGCCTTCCGGGTCAGCTTCGCCTCCGCCCATGCCTGGTCTCGGCGCCTCTTCTGCTCCAACGCGGCCAGCCGGGCGTCGTGCGCCTTCTGATGGGCGGACAGCAGCGCCGTTTCTGCCTTCGCCTCGACCTCACGGTCCGTGCACCACTCGGCGTGGCTGGCCTGCCACTGTTTCTGACTGGCGATCACAGATCGGGACCATCTGCTCAGCTCGCTTTGGACGTGGTTCCTGTGTTAGTTGTGCAAGTTCGCTTGAGACTCCGGGGTTTCAGCAGCATAGACGGGTTAGAATGTCTGCATTTTTAAGGTCTTCGGTTGGCTTTGAGTAGTTGTTCCTTTCTCTCATCATGTTTTCAGTTCGCGGACGAGGTGCTGCACGGCAGCACTCTGTGCACTTTGGAACTCCCGGAACTGGAACTGTGCCACACATATACGGCTACTTCTGAAACTATGTGACAGCCCTTGAGACTATGTCAGACACAAAAGACAGCTTTTGATACGTCGGAGATACTCTGAAACAACAAGTACGTAAGATCGGGTAAAGGCGTTGGGGCAACAGAGTTTGTTTGTGCTCCAACTGAACGTTAGCCCCGATCTAGTTTCCTGGCGCCGGCACCTGCTCCGGTCAATACAAGACAAAAAGGTGTCGAGGTCTACGTAATCTAGATCTAGACTTCTCTGCGATTTGCAAAAGCCCCGCACATAGCTCCTGCATGCGTCGATTGGTATGCGAATCCTCAGAGAGCGAGTTGCTGTCTCATGAAGTCGGCTACAGGACTAGAGTGGCAGTCGTGGGTGCGATAACCCGAATATTGGCTGAGGTTGCGCTTTCGACTTGAGCTGCTCACACTTCTCCTTCCTGGCGCACTCGAGCATGACCAGCGGTGGCGGGCGTAAGCGTTCAAGAAAGTTGAAGTATGGCTAAAGATAAAGTGGTGTCACCTGAGGGGGAGAAAAAAAGACCCTGTATTGTTTCTCATCCTCTAGCCTCCTTCTGGATATTATCATGTAGGAGAGCCTTCCTTACCACAGATAAATCCTATACATAAAAAGCGAGGCCGGCATACCTGCGTAGTGCGAGATGTTGAACATGGCCGCTGCGGCGGCGGGCGATTTCGGCTTGCCGAAGTACGGGTTGAGGCGCTGGCCCATGGGCCCGGTGAACGCGGCGAAGAGCTTGTCCAGGAAGCCCGCGTCCGAGGTCTCGAGGGGCCCCCTGGCTGCCTCGTCCTCCAGGATGCCCAGGACCCCCTTCGGCCCGTCCAGCAGCCGCACGCAGCCCGCGTTGCCCTCGTGCCTGGGCGGTTCGAACGCCACGTTCTCGCGCCGGCACTGGTCGGCGAGGGCCCCGAAGCGCTGCTGGTAGTGGAAGGCCTGCAGCCGCTCGTTGGCGTAGTTGACCAGCAGCTGCTCGAGGCGGTTCCGCGGGGCGAAGTCTTCGAACCCGAACAGGTCGACCAGGTCCACAGCCGGCCCCTCCGGCGCCCGCCCGCCGCCGTCGGCGTTAAACTGCTTTCCGTCTTCGGTATTCTGAGAGGAGGCGTGGAGAGGAATCCCGGCGGGTTGGCAGGACCTTGGGATACAAGGTTGGGTCTCCGGCTGGATACCGACGGGGTATTACGTTCGGAGATTCTTCCGATCTGATTCGGAGGGAGTGCGGGGAGGATGGGGTGTGGATGTTCGATGAAGATGGGAACGAATCAATCCTGCAGAGACCATGATGCGTAGAGAGGAACTGATTGCAAGAGTTACATGAGGTTCATGAAAACTGCAGCACTGATTTTGAGTCTTACAACAAATTCATGTCAGAAGAGAGTGCATACCTAAGCGGCGAGCCATGTTGACACAGTTACGGGCGATGGATAGCTCTCCGGATGTCGCTCAGGTTTCAATTCTTGCTTGCTTCCAACGCCAACTTCTCTGCGTCCAAATTCTTCGAATACTTCAAAAGGTCGGTGGGAGAGGTGAGGTGAGAGCGCTCCTGCGAAAAAGAGTGACAATCACGGTCTTATTTCCCATCCCTTTGGTTTTTGCGCCGGCCTAGTACAATGAGACGTTGGAGGAAGACGTTCGAGAGGAGGAAGAAAAGACTACTCTTCGTTTGGGTTTTTATTACGACGTAGCGAGCGTCGGGGTCCCGTGGAGAAACATAGGACCACCTTGCTCCCGTCCTTGCGAGGCTGCGAGGGGGGCCGGTCAATTGAATTCATTCCGCTACGGAAAAAGAGGGCCCGTTGACTCGCAGGAGGAAACACTTCTGCGGGATACCCTCTTCCGTGTGCCAATCACGCGGAAGGAAATCCAACCGGAGGAGCAAGGGTTTTCAAATACGAAACTGTGCGAACTCCCCTTTCCAAGGGACGGGTGGGAGGGAATTTGAAGTTTTTTCCCTGACCTGCGGGTCAGTGGCGCCAAAAAACCGGAAAGGGAGAAGGTGTGTGTTTGGGTGTTCACCTATATTGTTGGGAGAATAAGACCAAGCGAAAAAAGCCTGCGTGTTTTTCCTCACCGACAAAAAACGTACGAAGCTGTTGGGTGTACACCTACCATTTGCCCAGGCCTTACTGCGTGCTGAAATCAGTACGGCCCATGCTTGGTCTCGGCAACTCCAACGCGGCCAGCCGAGCGTCGTGCGCCTTCTGATGGCGGACAGCAGCGCTGTCTCTGCCTTCGCTTCGGTTCGTGCACCACTCGGCGTGGCTGGCCTGCCAGTGTTTCTGACTGGCGATCACAGATCTGGTGTCACTTACAAAAGACGCCTTCGTGCCGCTGTGATGAAGCGAAATGCTGTGGGTTAATCAACCAATTGGATTCCTCTTGTTCGTAACAGTTCCAAGCTGGCACTTCATTGCGGGCACAACATGCAAGAAGGCCTGGAAGAAATCAGGAGCTGCGGGTAGCACCACCCGCCGCCACTCGCAGCACGTTCAATCTGAGCCCAGACCTAAACCCGCACTGACAATCCCGCATGTGTCCTCAGAGCCAATCCTTTTCTCGAAGTCTCGGATCGAGTTTGCCGACTTCCCTTACCTACATTGTTCTGTCGGCCAGAGGCTTGTAGGAGACCTATTGCCGTTCACGGTACGGCCCGATGCAAGAGAATGAGATCTCCCCTGCTTTTTTCCATGTCGAGGAAAAGTCAAGGGTGCTTGAGCTGTACATGCTGCCTCTGCTTCTTTTTTACTTGCTTTCACACTTGCAAAAGGGGGTGGGGGGGGACAAGACGAATAATTGTACTTGGCAATTTGGTAATACGGGCAACCAAAAGAAGGGACAGAGAACAAAATAGGTCTTTTATTTTCAATTGGCCAAACCTCGACGCGACGCAGGAACTTCTTCGTGGAAGAACTCTCAAGTACATCCCGCAACGAGAAGATCTTCCTGGGAGGGGAAACATCTCGAGACGAAGCCCTGGATTCCCCAGCTTTGGAGGAGCGTACAAGATGCAGACCTTTCTCGGAGTGGCTCGGCGTATCGCCCGAACTTACCCATCGGCAGACGTGCCGTCGAGGAACAAAGACTCGCCAAAAGAAGGACGAAAGATTCTATGTCTTGGTGGGGGTGCACAGGAACCCACCCAGGGCTTGCACCATGTCTGCTCGTCGTGAAAACGACAACAAGAGATCGCTCTTTGGCACAGCTTTCGCACTATTTCTGCTGCGTCCCTCGTCTTTTTAGAGTTAAAGTTCGCTTGAATTTCCGGGGTTTTAAGGTCTCCGTTTTTGTCTTTTTGTCGTCTTTTTAGCGTTATTTGTGGATTAGAAGGTTTTTCGTCGATGCGACAAAAAGAAAAGACGAAAAAAGACCAACCCGAATAATTAGCTACCGCCACTGAGGGCGCCAGAGACTTTGCTTGACAAATCGAGGTCAGCCTGGTGGCTTTCTGCAAAAACCAGAAGAAAGCACTCCCTCGCAGCTCGCCGGGAAAGGGCCACGGCGGTGAAACTAGAGCGGTCTGGTCCGGATGGAGAGGTCTTTCGTTCCGGGTGAACTCGCCTGTTTCCACCAGTTGCACCACAGGTCTTTTCTACGACATCACCGACATGTCTACCAGCGAACCACACCCACGGCCAAAAACCATCGTCAGAAGAGCTGTCGTGCCACACACCGTGCGGTCCTGGGATGGAGAGGGGCACTGTAGAGCGCGTATTGACAACCATCGACGAGCAACCTGTGCAACTACGGAGAAGAAGACTCCCAGACCGAGAAAGAGGTGGCATTCTGACAGGTTTACTGCCTGTGCTGATAATTTGACTCAACACGGGGAATTTTACTAGGTCAGGACGATCTCAAGGATTGACAGATTAGAGCTCTATCTCGATGAATTGTGTGATGGTGCATGGCCGCTCAGTGATTTGTCAGGTTGATTCCGTTAACAAACAAGATCTCGACCCTTAACTAGGTGGGCGTGTCGTTGTAGGGGATATCTTTTGGCATCGGCGGTTTGCTGCTTACCCGAGACGCGCACTACTTCTTAAGGGGACTGAGCCCAAACCAGAACTCAGAACTTGATAACGACTTCCGTCCCTTCGCGGAACGGAACTCCTTCCAGAATCTTCGGAATGAAACGACCGCCCAGATAGTAGTAGGGGCCCGTTGAACCTGGCAGCACAACGATTTGCAATCTGCGCAAGTACCATGGACTGCTGGGTCTACGAAAAGAACCGCATTGAAGGCGGGCTGTCAATGACAGCGCCAACTTCCGCCGTCTAGCTCGTGTGCATCGACCAGCAACAATTGACTCGCGCACCCCTGCTGGCTCGCCTTGAAATCCCCCTGTGTGGGGCATATAAAAAAGAATAGGCGTGTGTTTGTTTTGTACTACGTGCCTACAAGGCATTGTTTCTACAAAAAGAAAACAGTCCTTTTGGCGATCAGGTCTCTGTCGAATAAGTGTACAATTATCCGCCCGCGCCCCCCCCGACCGCCTCCCTTTACTTACATCTTCACAATAGCTATCACTTTGGCTAGCCCACGCGGCCCACTTGTTATGAGGTTTCACGTGGTAAACTGTCTAAAGGGGGCAGGGAAGGAGGTCGTGTGTGCAACAAAGGTTCTGGCAAAGTATTGAGATGGTGATGTGCAGGCGGGGTAAGCGATATACCGTATTCGTAAAATGTTTTGGACCGGACAAAAAATCCCCACTTGCTTACTCGAGTAAAGTTCGCTTATTGTTGGCCAAAAAATCCAAAACTTGTCCGGTCCAATAACAAGCCCGGTCCAAAATGCGTCCAAATTCAACATTTTCCTTTCATCTCGTTCGCAAGTCTGTTAGTTGCAAGGCCGAACTGGTTCCCCTATAAATCCCGCAGATGATATGCGTGTTGTTACGTCATTCGTCGAAACCCGGCTGATCAAGACAAAGACAAGAAGCTACCGTACCTATTTCCTGTTGGCTACCCAGAGCGCATTCATCATCATCATTGTTCCTCCAGTATCTTCATGCCCACACCCCCTCCCCCTCCATGTCTCACATGTTATACAACGTGTGACATACCATATGCACAGACAAAACACGTGATTACGTGTGAACACAGTTTAAACCCATGTGGCCACAGTGTTCGTCCCGTGTTATCAACATAACAGATATCCCTTCTTCTTTTCACAACAAGTGGGTCGCGCAAAAGGGGCGGGGAAAGGGGAGGCGAGATATCGCAAAAATACTCGACGTAGCTGCTTCGACTCCGAATGGAGGGGAGGAAATATAGAGGTAGAGGGGCAAATACAATACAAACACAATCTGACTTGTTCTTCGCTTACACCACCGTGTGCTGTTTTCTCTCTCAGGACTTTTGACCTGTTGTGCTTGTGACTTGTCGTGTAGGGGTAGACCCGCATGACCTCACGTCCGTTCAACACGTGGTTCGGTAGTTACAGCACTTGGGATCCCTTCGGCTCTTTGTCTGGCAGCAATCGTCGAGCATTTCCTTCCAAGCTGGCGCTTATGAAAAAAGAAAAGGAGAAAAGACTGGAAATGGGGGACGGGGTGGGAGAAGGAACTCGCCTGCAGTAGAAGTAGTACGTAGTC